>VMBQ01007491.1:31146-45789 GCA_007657795.1 Dreissena rostriformis | reverse complement strand
GTAGTAGTAGTAGTAGTAGTAGTAGTAAAAGTAGGAGTAGTAGTAGTCGTAGTAGTATTAGTAGTAGGAGTAGTAGTAGAAGTATGTTAACTTTTCGTTTCGTGAAAACTTGAACTGGGCATGTAAGCAGTAATTTTATATAAATTCAAATTCAAATATTGCACACTCAGGGCTCGATATCTCCAATTTCCGTACCGTAATATATAAACAAGGAAACATTATCAGGACAGAAATTCATCTGTCCTGTCCGCCAAACCTTAATTTAAATGTGCCATTATATGCGCAATACAATATACAATTAACATGAACATGAATAAGGAAGGGGCCTTCGCCTTGGAACGATAAATTGTAAGCATTGTGGTTTAAAACCGGTTTGATATCCAGACTGACCTTACATTTAGCCTAGATTGAATCAGCAAACACGCACGTGAGATAATCATGTCACAGTCTGCATCGTTTAGCGTCACGTTGTGACCAGAGCTTTCATAATCCGGAAGCAAATCTTGACTAAAGTGTTTCAACCCCCAATTCATAATTTTGTATACTCTAGCCATTTATTGTCGTAATGACTGTGTTTCCTTAGTATTTATCTCAAATCACGAATTAATGAAGGAATGGCGTGCGTTTCTTAATAGTTTATTGACGACATTTATTGATGTCCATAATATTACCCAACGTAATTAACATTGAATTTGTAACACTACATTATTGTGTAATACAAGTATGTCCCTACCATAGTGAAACAATATAGCAATAGCCTTCGTTTTGTTTAGCAACCTAATATAGCCATCTTGATTGTTTACATAACTGTTTTTCTATCATAGTATTTTTTTCAATTACTCACGGTTAGGAGTATAGATGAGTAAGATATCAATCACGAGTGCGGTGCACGATTGGTTCGGTAACATGTATTTATACAATTAAGCGAGGTTATGTTGAAAGCACATTATTATATAAAATATGTTTCCGATTCCAACATGATATTTTAATTCATTTTAAAAACAAGCTATTCAATCATAACTATAGTTATCTTTACTCCGTCCATCTGTATAAGAAATACGCTCACAAGAGCTTTTCATGAAGATCAAGGGATCATGACGGTAAATAAAAACATAACATCAACTTGATTCGTAATGGCGTCAGATTCAGTTTAATATGATGTCATGTTCATATCCGCTACAGTTCGAGAAGCATGCTAGAAAACACAAACTCACTTTGAGATGCGCATTAAACTGTAATATTGTCGAATTTGTACGATGGAAGAGTGTTTTAAACAAGAATTATGACAGACATTAAATGATTTCGTCTGAGTTTATTCGGAATTGGCAATGTTATGTAATTAGAAAGACAGCGTGAAAATATAGTGACGGACTCGCACAAATTCGGATTTTAAATGCTCTTGATTTTACAATAACGTTTTATCAACATGCACAGCTCCAGTGCTGCAATACTTGGTGGGTACTATTTACATGCATCTTGACTTTTTAAATAAAAATGCTGTTCAAATAGACTTGTATTAAATAAGCACGCATGTTTATGTTAGTATTGAATTGTCTCTACTGTGCGATAACGTAATGGCAGTTAACACTGTTTATGTGAATTCCATAAGTTTACTCATTATAAAACCAAATCTAAACCGAAATCGTTGTACATTATATGTGTTCATAGATATATGTGCACAGTTTACGCTGTAACGTCCGAGTGTTGTTTTCCGATTTGGTGACATTTTTGTTAGCATTATATGAGGATGTTACATATCTTATTTGCATATATATGATATTTGTTTGATTTGTGCGTTCTTGTTTCATTAATATAATTGGACAACTTACTTTCATTACACGCTATTCCTTCCCATCCGTCTTTACAGCCATCATTTCCACATTCACCCGTAACACCGTCGCATGGGCCCACACGGCAATGACATTGCTTGGAACAGTTAACGCTGTAACTTCCAAGTTGGCAGCCTGACAACAAAAACGTGTGGTGTATTTAGGATTTGATTTTAAGTACATGTATATATTTTTGTCTTAAGTTACAATAACTGTAAAATGGATTTCAAATACGTATACTAACTTGAAAGGACATAATTGAATGCAATGTTTGTCCTTGTTAACTATATACTTCAATGCAGGATACACGATGAGTGCAATTGAGCGATTTACATCACATTTACACATTTACATTTTATCACGAAAATGAGTCAATATGTACCAACAATTTACATGTTGGTTTGAGGTTTCCAATACATGAAGTTAACATTATTGGAATAAAGAAATTTAGTATGTTTTCATTTCTTTTGCGATCCACAGTATATACGTCTAACTTTCGCAGTGGTTTAGTAACCAATATTACATGACTTAATTCTCTTACTTGGCACAACGTTTTCGTTACATATCTTTTTTGCATACATGAAATATTTGTTTTATTTGTGCGTTCTTGTTTCATTAATATCCTTCGACAACTTACTTTCATTACACGCTTTTTCTGTCCATCCGTCTTTACAGCCACCATTTCCACATGCACCCGTGACATCGTCGCATGAGCTCGCACGGCAATGGCATTGCTTAGAACAGTTAACGCTGTAACTTCCTAGTCCGCAGACTGAAATTTTGAAATTATGATTTAAGGTTTATAATACATGAATTTTAAATTATTGGAATTAAGAAATTTTGTATTTTCTCATTTATTCTTTAAGAGGATTTATTAGTTTTGTTTTGGCGATCTACAGTATATACGTCTAACTTTCGCAGTGGATGAGTAACCAATATTACCTGAATCTTTCCTGACACAACTTTTTCGTGTTTCGTGTGTTGTAGGTATAATAGTTTTCAACGTAATCAGACATGACTGAATGATACAGAATTCGAATAAAGGTGTTAACATTTTAAAAACGCGTTTGTTATATAAAAATCACCGGAGAAGTTACATGTCTATAAAATGCAAGGTTATTCTAAGGATACATGCAATTAACACTCAGCGTTAAAGAACGTTCCTTATTTGTCGGTATATCATAATTTCACAAACTACCAAAAGGTAGATATTGGTTGTTCCCGTAACCCGTACAAACTGTCTTTTGCGTGTAGGAGTTGGCTATTTCTGCACATTGGTCGCGTTTGAAGAACAGTGTTCATCATGAAGCGAGTCTTCCATAAGGCCCATTGACAAAGCGGCATTTTGAGAAAAGGCAGTCGCAATAAAATGTGAAAATCAATAGATGTTTTTTACCTTTGTAAACAATGTTTTTCCGCGTGTTACATGAGGTAAAAACAATGATCGACATCAAATGGGCAATTTATTTTCATTCTAAATGATAACCTTAAACTTTTTGTCAGTTCGCGAATATATATGTGACATAAATGTTGTTTGTACCTGGGGATTAGTTGATTTACACATATAGTAAATCAAATACACTATAGTGAATCACTGTGCAATCATTTGCAAATTAGCTAGCATTTGATTAAAATAAAGATTCACGAAAGTTTGCTAAATGAATTGATACTGAGAATATCACAAACCACCTTTTCAGAGTTTGTAAAAGATTTGCACGGCCGGTTAAAGCATACTTTATTTAGTTCTACATAGTAGAAAATATTGATAAATATAGCAATATTTGCAATGCAACGTCTCAAACACGCCTGTAATACATGTAAACTAATAAGCATCCAAAATAAAACAAGTGTTTACCCTGATAATATGTCTTAATCAGAATTATACGCTGTACATGTTATATTCATAGCGTTATACAACTTATTTTTTGACAGGCGTTTAACCATGTGTATTGCTTCACGTGATTATACATGTATACTGTACTAATACATCTGGTGAAAAACTGCACATTTACCCCAATGTCTGTAGATGTTAATCCTCCAATCAGCGCCACATATCTGGCTTATGTCGCCCGGACAAATAAAGGAACACTCTGACTCTGGCTTTTGGGTTGCATTATGAAGCGTATTACCACAGAAACATTCCTTTCCCCACTAATTGCAATTATAAACAAAACAATATTGATAGCATGATTGTTGTTTACGAATAAGCAATAGAAGATTGTCTTAACATTGTACTGTCGAAATGGATCTTGAAATTGATGAAATTATCAAGATGAAATACGAGCATTTTATACTTTATACATACACACTAATTATACAAAAAGTTATACACAAAATGTGCCACAAAAAGGGAACACATTGGGTTAAATTATTAAACGTTTTAATTCCCATAGCCTAAGGAATGTTTGTCTTTGTCTTATACCTGTGTGTTGATTTAATATCTACGCTATACGAGTGCTACGTTAAATCTACAACCAACCTGCACTCCGGAAAACTTGTAGCGGCTGCAGTTTTTTGAACACTCGGTTGGTGAGTTCGAATCAGAAAGGTAATCAAAATCTGCAAGGATTCGGTTTCTACTGTCTTCATAACAGCCCATGTAAACGATATCTGTAAATTAATGTTTAATGATCCTAAATTCATCAATGAGCCCATGTGTGTAAAGCCAAATCGACAGTATCCTGTCAGCAATAAAGGAAACAGCGATTTACTGAATTTTATGTATTTATCATAAGTATGTTATACCACTTAATTCTCGGGCGAGTCCATCAGCATTAAAAACCTTCATTGCTTTTCGTTGCATTTTAACAAGCTCTTTGCAACACAAGCACACAGTAAATAGTTAAAGGACATGAACAAGTGTTACCCAAGACCATAAGGCAAGGTTACAATTCTGAATGGTAATTACGAATGTAGTTTTCTTGGTTTAAGTAGAAATGGATGAGATAAGTAATGTGTATTTCTTATTTTAATCAAAAGGGATAATACAAAAATAAAGAATTTCGGAGCGCTGTTTGGTAAATGTTGTCATAAGGCACTCATGTCATGTTACGTGTTAGTCAAACTAACCACCAAGTAGCAAATACCTTGGTCATGTTAATATAAATCAAGAAGATTTAGAGCAGTTGTGTTATTTATATAAACAAATACAAATGATTCCCAGGATGGGACCATTGTTTTGAAGAAAAGAACCAGCACAACAATACTTAACGTCAAAACAAAAACTAAGTTTAGCAGCTGAAAGTCCATGTGTTTCCGACACAGATATTTCTACATAATTTTTATTGTCAAATTTGCGAAACAAAACTATAAAGCTATGCATATTGTAGGAAATAAGAACACGTTTACATCGATAATGAATACACGGCATAATCATATAGAGTTAATTATAGAGTTAATCATATACATCAAGTACATGTACGTATAGCCTACACATTGGAGGTTTACACTAAACTGCTGCAATTTTAAGTCTAATTATTTTTATTAACAAACTAAAGAACGTTTACGAAATATTAAATGCCAAATAACAAATATAGTCTGCGAACATGTGTTGAGCACTGGCAATTAATTATACAATATGTTAAATCGCAATAAGTAGTTGCACTTGATGCAAGAAAAAGGTAGGTAAATACGTGTTTGAGATGGCAAAACTATGCGTATGCACATTAAACTACATTAATGACCTGAAAGGTGATATTGTAATCGCGATCCGTGGATCCCGCGAACCTCGATGTAACGGATTGGTGCATATCAATTTTCAGATATAAATATAAGAAAAATAAAGGTGATAAAAGAAAGTCAAGTGGTTTAATAGATCTGAAAAAGTACAGATTTCGATTTATAACATTTTTATCGACACCAAAGGGGAGCATTCTTGTATAGTCCGGCAGACAAGTGGCAATTTTTCACTATACCCGACATTGAGGTGTATAGTAAATGTTAAATTGTTTTTTTGTTATGGGACATGTTACTAATGCAGAATCCAAATGATACCGGGCTTGTTTCTTTGGGGGTTTTAAGAAATTCAAGATGGCGTCCGACATTTTCAGTCTTATTTGTTTTAACATATAGATATTCATTATTTTATGTTGTATAATGTCTTTTTGATATTGATATACATGTTACATATGAATTAAGAAGTGAAAACGTGTGTTATCAATTTTTAATGGAGATGGCGTCCAAAATGGCTGCCAGAATCAAGATGGCTGCTCAAAATTTGCACCTTAAACCAAGATCATATCCAAATTTTATCATAAGATTGATGAATATGGAAAAATAATTTTATTTAGTAACAAGTTAGTGTTTGATAAGTGTTCAATAAAATGAATTTCAAAAATACATATGCAGAGTATAGTATAACAAGAACAAATCGACCTAATACGAATACGCCGTTAAGAAAGCTTGATTTTAAGCTTTTAAGCACACTAAGTGGAGCTAAAGCAACATTTGATGCTACTGTTATGGGTAAAAGGATGTTTGACGCTTCGTCCTTTCGCCAACCATAATCAAATGAATACAGATCGGGGGGGGGGGGGTNGGGGGGGGGGGGTTCTGCATTTTATGCGTGTTTCCATATACACGCCTGTATGTGAGCACGTTTCATATTTTCATAGAATGCTTCCGTGGTCGGTGGCAAGCTTGCTAGCGATGGCATTGCCGAAAGGGTTTGTCATGTAATATAAATTTCCTCTGTATCAGGCCCTGCATAGCATGTTGAGACAAATCTGATCGCTTCCTTCAAAACTGCTTTCATTTAAGCTGTCATATCGCTTAACAGTCTGATGGAGTTGCCTGCGTTCAGCATTTTAATAACTACCCTTACCGATACCAAACTATCCAACCATAGTGTCGCATCCAGAGATAGCGTGAGCAGACAGCAAGTCGGTCACGATATTTATATGCTTTTGGGCATATTGCGAATGTCTATAACTGCTATATCTGTCACTGGTGATTATATGATGGCCAATAAAGAACGTTTCAGGGCAACATGGTAAAGTAAAAATAAAACAAGCACGTCTGTATAATCAGCTTCCACAGAAAAGCCAGTGTATTCTGCTTTTACAGCATCAACCATTTGCCTTATCATAATAACGTCAGCTTCTTCTGATTTATTATGACACCGTTATAAATTTCAGTGGGCGTTTCATGATCTCCTGTAACAACCAACTTGTGTGTTGGAGTGCACAAGAGGTGAAATTCGTTACCCGTGCATAAAGATTTACAAATATGAGAGATCAGCTATTGTTTGTTCTCAGTGACACCTACATGTAGTATAACATTATGTTG
Organism: Dreissena rostriformis; assembly: GCA_007657795.1. Lineage (NCBI taxonomy): Eukaryota > Metazoa > Mollusca > Bivalvia > Myida > Dreissenidae > Dreissena > Dreissena rostriformis. Next base: position 38,674 of record VMBQ01007491.1, on the reverse strand, counting down.
TGGTAATGGCATGTCACCCGATAGTGTGTACACCCTTGAGACATTGGATTGTCTTCCTGACCTCGCCACACTCTTGGTGCTGAACTACATGTATCGGTCAAACACTACGTAGACATCACATTTATTCCGATTTTGTCTTATATAAGACGTACAGTTTATAATATAGTCATTTTTCTTTCCGTCGAAAAGCCAGTGAATGGCATACAGGACAGCGATCCATCTATTGCTGAACATGTGATCTGGATTTCAATGTGCCGCTCAGACACTTTTACCTTTTATTGATTATTAGCACCGATTTGGTTTTTCCTATTCTGAGTGTCCCTGTTTCAGTAAACATAGCAGTAGGTACTGGAGCAAATTTATGGTTAAATATATGGTTAATATCAATTTCCATAGAACTAGCTCGTCGGCCAATTACTCTTCAATAAACCAGATTGACGTCATACACTTTGGTGTATGAAACCCTAATGTGCTTTCTAGACACAACCTGGGTTTCAACCATTTAAGATACCGACCATAACAATTTTCCGTGATTTTTCAAATTCCATCATTTGGGTTTACCAATATCTATCGCTTGATCCACGTTGGTGCTATTGTTCAAGTCACAATGTTCACTAAACTCGGTACGTGCTTGCTTGGATCCAACGGATCAATACATTATATCAACTTTCTCTGAATACTTGGTTTATCCTTAGCATCTGTATTAATCCTCCCCCCACTTCTCTTCTTTGTGTTGGTCATCAGTGTCCACTAAATTGGCACTGCTAATTTATCTCAGATCTTCTTCCATCCTGCTGCAAATATGCAGACTCAAACTCCAAAACTTGAGAGTTTCAGGTTTAAGTTGAACCAATAATTCAATTCTTGCCTTGGCCATATCTAATAAAAGTTGTTTCTATGAACATGTCGCTCCTTATAGAATTCAATACCCCCGGGACATGTCTCGTGATATGCTCACTCTTTAAGAACATGGCTTGTGCGTTTTCATACATTTTCTCCATTGACCTAAGAGAATAGAGGCCATATCTCGCGTAGTTTGGGTGTTCATCGGCAAAGAAGTATGGTAACATGAGCTTTACTGATGCCAAGTACAGCAATCACCTTCTCTTTCTGCTCGAACATACATAATTATAATAAATACTACCTTAATCAAACAATCAACACACAATTTAGACTTTCGACTGGCAGATGCTATGTTGTTAAGATACATTTCTAGATCTTCAAATATCTGAAAAATTATTTTCAGCGCAACAAGTCACTATTCGCAATGCCAGAAGATTATGTTTGGAGCCTCCAGCAAATGTTGACGCAAGCAGCTCTTCCAACCCACTATTTGCCATAAGCGTTTGCAATGAGCCACACAACTCATTATGAAGTGCATACCGCTGAGACTTAATATTACGCCCTGAAACTGCTCTGGATATGCCCAGATAATATTGACTGCAACTCTATATAGTTGTAGATCACCTCCAAACACAGTGAATTTCTGACCATACTGTGATGATAATACTTTTGCCTTTTGTAGAGATGTCATTATCGTGTCTGGGCTGCAGGTTTCATATCTATAAGTGGAAAATAATCTAAACTTTGACTTGGGTCTGACTGTATAGCCCTGCTCTCGGCACAACCGCGTTTTAGATCCATTGTATTCAGGACATGACTCTGTGGTAAGTGTATCTTGAAGAAATCCAAAATAGGTTGCATGATTCTCGGACACAACCATTTCGGACACAGAAGTTTCAGTGGCAAAACCTGTGTCTTGCATCTGTGGTTTCTTCGGTCTTTTAAATAGCACAATATCAATACATTTGACACTACATTAGCTGAATGAGCTTAAGAAACATTCATCCATAATTGTTTTGACTGAAATATATTTCTACTGAAACAATAATGGAGAAATCAACAACAAGGGAAGTAACTTATCTTTAAACACGTTTCAATTATCAAAGGGAAGTAATTGGTGTAAACTGTTATTTAATGTACTAGGAACATAATTACGAATTATAATTAATTTATGTGCGTAGTCCATGCTTACCCGATGTAAATCAAATGGGTTTTAATCATTTGTGCTTAACTAATATGTGAACGTGATGTTTGCACCTAGTGTTTTATGTAGTAAATTTGTATTATAAGTATTGGTTTCGTATTTTCCTTGTCTCTTATCTCTTCATGTATAGGCGAACTAATACATTCAAGGGATATAAGTGGAAACTGTTGAATGGTCTTTACAAAATGCCATTCAGAAATACAATTAGTTCAGCTTGTAGTGCATAACATTTCGATTCAATGTAGTGGAATGGAATTGTAAATGCAATTATTTGCATAAGCGACCATATTTTCAGCCATCTTGCGTATAATCTGGAATTTGATTCCGATCAATACACTTCCAAAATATTAGCCATTATAACATCATTCTATTTTAGGCCGGACAGATCCAAATGAATGGATAAAATCATGATTATATCACCACATACTTTAAAAAGCTTGGATTTATCAAAAAACCCAAAGATACCAGCCCTGCATCATTTTGATTCCTCATCAGTAACATGTCCCCTGACAAAAACCTTATAACATTTACTATACACCTTAATGTCTGGTATATGTCATTTTCTTCCGGACTAGAATGATTCCTACCTTGTACAGAGAATGTGTACGTCAGATTGAAACCCCTCGCACTAATGCCGGAGTCTGTGGAGAAGAAAATACGGGCAGAGTTCGACTGCGACGTGAATACCATAGGTGGCGCTGTACCGCACAACTTCCGAATTGACGGAGAGGAGGCGTTAGGTCCGTTGAAGAGCTCTAGATAGTCATAATTGCAATTGGACTCCAGCGCAAAGTCTTCAAAGTTCACCTGAAAACACAAGAGACAAATAATTTAGTGCGAATGTATTGCGGTAAAACTGTGTGCATGTAAAACATTATGTAGCTTTAATTACATATTTTAATTACTACCTGTAAATGTTACACTGTAATAAAATTAATAATATAAGATTAATTTTCAATGTCACATGTTTGAGCATATGATCCACTCTCTTTGTGAAATGCCACACAAAATTAAAAAAAAACACGAAAACAGTATATGTTTTGTTGGTTGATTAAACAATAATTAAAATGTCAAGTATGCACATTGATCCGGCTGCCCTCGGGTGCGTTGATGACCCAGGTACATTGAACTTTGTTGCTGTAATTCGAAGGGAAGTTAGGGCTCGTGATGACACCAAATCGATCTGTCAAGACCCCGCCACACTCTGTAAAAGAAAATGATATACAATGCTGGAATAAAATTGAAGAAGCATTTTGAAGATTCAAAGTAAATGCAATTAACAGATAATCTATATTATTTTTCTTTTTATGCACTGAAATCTGTTACTTTTATTGTGCAAACATAATAGTTTTCAAAAAACATTTATACTGTTTATAGTTTAATAACCCTTGTTTAACGGCGCTTATAAAAAGCGTAAGACAATGTGAACATTAATTATTGAAAATGCGTTTGCTGACACGGTCATAATTGTTTTAATTAAGTTCAATAACTTACGTTAAATTAATATGTAAATCGTTGTTACAATAACATTATATTAATTATGAGAGCGTGTTTTTGTACGTTTTGTATTTCATTTGCAATTACGTCGTAGATGGTAATACTGTAAATAGATTCATTGAATTTATGTTTTTAAAGACATTTCAAAAACCATGTTTGACATGGATATTGATAATTCATTTGAAAATTTAACTTATGGAAGAATAACGTGTACAAAAAATGTTTAAGTTCTAAACATACCCGATTTACACAATCGAATATAACAGCCTTGCATATGTGATAAAACAAACATGAATATTGTGTTTTTGTATGTCCCCGGTAGGGTGGCATATAGCAATCGGACTGTCCGTCCGCCCTTCCGTCCGTCTGTCCGTCTTTCCGTCCGGCATTCTATTTTCCGGACTTTTTTCTTAAACGCTGTCACATATTGACCTCATATGTGATGTGTGAGTCTAACAAATGACGTACATATGAAGTGTGAGTTTCGTTCCGGCCAATTGACTTTTGGCGATGCTATGGGCCTTGCACTTAGATATATTCTCTATAATAACCGTTTTCCGGAGGATTTTGGCGAAACGCTTTCAAATATTGAGCTGATCTTTTGGTGTGTGAGTCTAGTTACATGACTTACAGATGAAGTGTTAGTTTCGTTCCAGTACATTAATTTTTTGCGAAGTTGTGGGCCTTGGACTTAAAATGTTCTATATAAAAGCCGTTTTACGGAGGTTTTTTTTTACGAAATTCTTTCACATATTAAGCGTATTTTTGGTTTGCGAGTCTACCTACATGACTTACAGGTCAAGTTTGAGTGTCGTTCCGATCCATTGATGTTTTACTAAGTTATCCGGAAAACGGTTATTAAAGAGAAATTTTCTGAGTCCAACCATTAAGGAAATTTCTCGTTAATAAGCGTTTTTTGGATTTGTTTACCAAAACGCTTTCTGATACTGTCCAAGTCCCGTAACTTTGAACAATATCAATTGATGTTTTCTATTGTGATATATTGGGATATATTGGGGTATAGCTGCTGTGTGGCTTCAGTGTGCAATAGGAGGCATTATGTTTCACAAACGCAGCTATTGTTTGTGTTTATTACTTGTCTAACTGTCGATAACCATTTTAAATAAACATTAAACAGAAAGAATAAACATACTAGATAGCCTTTTATTTAACTTCTTCATGTTGAAAGAACCATTATTAAATATTAACATATTAATATGTGACAATTCATCATTGAACACTGAATTCTTACAGTCCCTCTCCCAGTCCGACAGTGGAACAAATCTTAGCCCCCCCCCCCCTCGCAGTGGAATGCTCTATGGATCCGGAGCGCGAGTCTCGAGTGTATGCTGACGTATATAAGACTTATTAATAAATATTCAACGCTCTATCAATTTTGTCACATGAGGCGTTCAGAAGAATTATTTGTAGAGACTACGGAAAATATGAGTATGTAATATGTGTTGTATATAACTTGTATATCTATTGTGTAATGATTTTACTAAAGAAGTTTCCATTCAATTTCTTTAAATGTACATCACAAGTTTGTGGTTGTTTATATTAGGTTTTTAACAAAATACCGGTATATTGGTATACCGCGGTACATGCAAATAAATTGAATATAAAAAAATATATAATACAGATATTGTTTATATTGCTGAATCGCTTTTTTAATTAAGGTTTTGTAAAAATCCGCTCAGAGCTTTCATTTGACCTAGCATTTCTATTTTAATGCTCAGAAATCGTGTTGCAGTCTATTTTGAAGTTTAGCAGCAAGAATCTAGCATGCGTTTGTTTTTTCCTTTATTCAATTTATCTGGCGGAGCTTTAAATGTTTTTGCGAATACATCGTTCAACAAACAAACAAACACAGTTTGTAAAGATGCCGACCTCGTGACTTTTTGGTGTGTGTGCTGGTGCAATCATGCGTGAACCACACTCGAAAAATGATTGTTTGTGGATTCACAACAAGAGCCGCATGTTCTAATTGTTACGCAACCATCCTTTCTCCATGATTTTAGCTTCTTGGTTAATAATCAGAATTAAAACTATAGACATTCCCAAGCAAACGACCATCTTAACGGCATGAATGCCGTGTGCAAAACTCATTCCCACACCGACTATATATTCGGCCAAAAACCACTTATTATCGTAGATTTTTGTTTTTTGTCATTTGTGTGCAACTAGATTGTCACATTACAGAATAAATTATTGGTTCTACCATTATTATAATTAATACTATTATTTCAATCACAATTAATACAAGAGTTACCATTATGATTTGATCATAATCTATTAGTACTACTTCTACCCACCTATGCAACCACCACCTCCATATTCTATTTATTATTATTTTTTGCAAATCCCTATTGGTAATATTTTATAATTGATTAAATAATCTTGCTTTGTTATATTGCCCTTATTGTATATTTTGTATACTTGGGTGACATACAGGATGTGTTCTATTATGTTCTGTTAATTTATAGGGTAACTGCATTTACATAAGCCCACTAATTGATTGAATTATTGCAGAACAATAGATTTGATCGAAAAGCGTCAAATTATTATGTATTTCGCATTATATCTTTACACACACCAGAAGTAGAATGATCAGGTATTTTAGCTGTCCAAAATTGCTAGGATCGTGATCATCAATAAAATGTGTTATTGGCTGTTTTGCTACTATTGATAAAAATAACAACAATGTTTGTATTCATGCCAAAATACTTTTCAAGATAATCACTATGACAACTTGCTAAAGTAAATCTGTATTTTGCAAGAACAAAAAACTCACAGTGAAAGTACAAAGGCAGATAATAAAATAAGAATAAACATACAATATGTTTCGAGTTTAAATTACCAATTTAACTATCTCGGAGTTGGTTTTGTGTGTAAAGATGCTTAAATCCTAAATAATCAATTAGCGTTTTAATCTGAATAGATATTAGAAATGTAAACAAGAGTGCCAAACTGTCACAAGATACGCCCGTTCGAAGGTTTTGGACACCATGCTCAATGCTTGAAATGCACTAAGTGACCTCAAGACCTAGTTATTGACTTGGCATGACCCATATTTGAACTTGACCTAGATATCATTTAGATGTAACATCTGACTAAATTTGGTGAAGATCAGATGAAAACTACTTCAATTAGAGAGCGGACACCATGCTAAATGCTTTAAATGCACCATGTGACCTCGTTTTTGACCGGGCATGACCCATATTCGAACTTGACCTACATATCATCTAGACACAACTTGTAACCAAATTAGGTGAAGATCAGATGAAAACTACTTCAATTAGAGAGCGGACACCATGCTAAATGCTTGAAATGCACTAAGTAACCTCGTGACCTAGTTTTTGACCCGGCATGACCCATATTTAAACCTGACCTACATATCATATAGACACAACTTTTGACCAAATTTGGTGAAGATCGGGTGAAAACTACTTCATTTAGAGAGCGGACACCATGAAATCCTTGAAATGCACTAAGTGACCCCATGACCTAGTTTTTGACCCGGCATGACCCATATTCCAACTTGGCCTAGATATTGTCTAGACTCAACTTCTGAGCAAGTTTGGTGAAGATCGGATGAAAACTATTTGAATTAGAGTCCGGACAAAGTGGCGCCGTTGAAAATGCACTAATTGACCCTATGACCTAGTTTTTGACCCGGCATGACCCATATTCGAACTTGGCCTATATATCAACTAGATGCAACTGCTGACCAAGTTTGGTGAAGATCGGATGAATACAATTTGAAATAGAGTCCGGACAAAGTGGCCCCTTTGAAAATGCACTTATTGACCCTATGACCTAGTTTTTGACCCGGCATGACCCATATTCGAACTTGGCCTAGATATCAACTAGATGCAACTGCTGACCAAGTTTGGTGAAGATCGGATGAATACAATTTGAATTAGAGTCCGGACACGACAAAGCGGCCCCTTTGAAAATGCACTTATTGACCCTATGACCTAG
>VMBQ01007491.1:0-30242 GCA_007657795.1 Dreissena rostriformis | reverse complement strand
TATATATATAAACAACAATGCTCATACTCGCTGTAATTGCGTGTTTTTTTCATAGAGTTATAAGTCCGAAAATACATTTTCCTCGTGAAGACCAAAGTTAAATTCAGCGACCTTTATTCTTGGCGAATGATTGTGTACTTACCAAACGGCTATGATCCTCTCGATTGTAAGTCGAACAAGCGTTTTCTCGCTCATGCAGACCAACGGTATATTTAGAGACCTTTAAGCTTAGTGAACGATTTGGGGCCGAACATGCGATTTATTCCTCGTGACGACCAACGAAATATACGGCGACATATGACCGTGATGACCCATTAAACGGCTCTGGTATTCTCAATGGAAAGTCGCAAATGCATTTGCGCGCTCGTGCAGACCAACGGTATATCCGAAGACCTTCAACCTTAATACGCGATTAGTGGCCGTGTGGACATATACGACGGCTCTTGTCTCGAGGCTGACAAGGCTTACGCCAAAAGTAGTGCAACTGGTTCCTTTTTCCGTATTCAGCCGCAACAGAGAACGTTTTAAGAAACAATATATACACAAATGTATTGCACCATTTCTTAAATGTCCAACCTACATATGCAATGATTTAAATTGATATGTAGTACCATTAGGTTCACTTTAATTTATTGATTGAGTAAGAAAATGTCAGTTCCTTATTCGGTTTGAATTAAGCAACCGTGTTTATGTTGGTTTTTGTAGGTGTTCTGTCTGTAACGTGCATACGTTCAAGTATGCAAAAAAAACATGGGGATATTTAAAAGCGAAAGACATCGAAAGAATACACTTAGCATTATGTAAACGAGTACTTAATGTTAACCTAATACGTGTAATGCCACAGTGTACTATGAATTGGATAGATACCCACTTTATGTAAATAGGTAACTCCGTATGTTAAATTATTGGTTTAAGCTTGTATCTACAGATAATATTATTTTAAAAATGTTTACGAAAAATCATTTGATAATGGTTTTAAATGCCACCGTAACTGGTTATATACAATTTATATTAAGCTGATATTGGAAACTCATGGTTTTGCGGATGTGTTTAACAACGTTCACAATATTAATCCCTAAAGAAATTTGTATATATTTTTATACAACGAAGAAACGACACATTCAAACAAGAATGGTTTGGTAACCTAGAAAAGAGCTATGTTTTAGAAATATATAGGCAATTTACACAAATGCTAGGGTATGAAATATATCTGGATGTTCTCCCCAAAAGTCTAAGATTTTATTTTTATTGACTGCGCATGTCGGCACATCCATTACGTATCCAGTCAGGTAAATATGCAAGCAATACTACACCGAGACAAGAACGATACTGTTTACTTTGTAACACAAACGACATAGACGATGAATATCATTTTGTAGGCGTGTGCTCAAGATACGAAACCACAATAAGAATGTATATCAAACTTAAATACTATATAAGGCCATCAGTATATACATATTTAGAATTACTTAAGTCAAGTAACAGAGCATTACTTAGTAAACTATAAATTTTTATAAAAGACTAACTCACTATGCGGTCTGAAAATTTAAATAAACGTGATATATCTAATACAAACTTATGTGTGTCGATTTAATTATGTATGAATACACACGGAACAATGATTTTCGTGTATCAATTGCAGAAAATGTTAATGGATTTTTGTTTTCAAAATTGTTAGCTTTGTAAAAATACAAATAATCATTGTATGTGTTCGAAAAATTAGTAAACACGTCTGTAAACATATGTTTTGCAAATTCAAATACATATTCAATATTTGCAAATCTCCACAACAGAAATTGTATTGTCATTATGTAAACAACTTTTACTAACTGTTTTTGTTTGTTGTTTTGTTTGTTTGTTTTTATTGGTTTGTTCTGTCTGTAATGTGCAATTACCTTATAACAAGTAACACTGTTTATGAGATTTCTATTTATCCGTTTAAATGCTTAATCCGAATCAATCCCGAACTCACTGTACATAATGTATGTGTTCAAACATATCTTTGCACATGTACGAATCTATAGAGTCAATATGTCGTCAGTGTTCTATATTAGTATATGCCGTTTATACCTTATGCTAGTAACATATATGAAATATATGTTTTATGTTGATGTGTTTGCTTTTTAATTTAATAGCAATTTCGAACTTACTTTCATTACACGCTATTCCTGTCCATCCGTCTTTACAGCCACCATTCCCACATGCACCAGTAACACCGTCGCATGGGCCCACACGACAATGGCATCGATTGGAACAGTTAACGCTGTAACTTCCGAGTGGGCAGGCTGAAAACCAACATTTGACAATTTTTGAACCTGAGTGAAATGTATTTTTTGTTTTCAATAAAATTGTATTTAAAAATTATCAGTTTTACTCATCTTCAAAATCGTTGTTCCTATAACATTGTATTAATTAAGCACGCGGGTCTTTGTAAGTTTTGGTCTTTTATGTTATATAAGTTCATAGAAATTAACAATGTTTACGTGCAATCCATTAATATGTTCAGATAATAACTCCAAATCAATCTCAATATGAGTCATATATATCATTTCATATGTAAGAATAAAAGTGGCCGATGTGTTGTTAGATTTCTAGAGTATTCGGACGTTACTTATTTAGATATTTGAGATATGTGTTTCATTTTTGCGTTTCATGTTTGTGTTGTGTGTTCAATAATATTCTTTGATAACTTACTTTCATTACACCCTGTTCCTTTCCATCCGTCTTTACAGACCCCATTTCCACAAGCACCCGTAACACCGTCGCATGGGCCCACAAGGCAGTGACATTGATTGGAACAGTTTACGCTGTTACGTTCATGTGGGCAGTCTGACAACAAAAGTACACACTATGTATTTTGGATTATGTATATTATATGTTCCCCATATTGTATCGATGTATACCCGGGCGAAAAAAAGAATTGTTGTTCTGTTCTGACAACAACACGTGTTATGTTTTCATGATTTCATAGTACGTAAGTGTATCACCCTTGTGTTGTGTTACAAAAAATAACCAAACGTTCCCAACATCAAACATTAACGAGTATACATTAGTGCGCGAGCCACCCCTGACACAATCCTGTCTTTGAATTTGACATGATGATATATGTAAATTTATTCTGCTCTATAATCTTATCAGCGAATCAGCACTCAGGCAGTCAAATAGACGCTTTCCACATGGAGTTATATACAATCACTGTCCTTGTCACAGATCAATACAGACCTATCTCAACCATTGTAGCAATTTCGAAGCAACATAAACTGTTCTTTTTAATTAAGAGAAAAGGTTTGCCATATTTGGTAAAAAAGTACTTCAAATTGTGTTATCAAAAGTAAAGATTCCAACGTTCTCTATGAAACGAAGTATTTATTCAGCAATCGAGTTGCAAAGCTATCGCTGTTCGCGAGGATAATGAGACATTGTGCATGAAGATAATGTTCGCCTGTTTTTAATCATGACAACTTAATTACGTATAATTCTGGAGAACTGTCTATTTGTAGGTAGACAATGTTAACATCACATAAACAAATTTGGAAATGCTTTTCGGAGTTCAATAATTGACTAAGACGCATTTGAAAATACTGACATGGAATATTATCTTACATGAACAATTCTAAAATATGGATATAACACTTGATGCATCAAAAAAGGAAGGTCAATACATGTTTGAGATGGCCAAACTGTTCGTTTGCATTTATAACTACATAAAATAACCCGACAAATTATATCGTAATCGCGATCCGTGGATCCCGAGAACCGCAATGTAAAGGTTCTGTGCATATAAAGTTTAAGAAATAAATATAAGAAACATTAATCAAATGAAAGAACGTGATGTAGTTTCATTGATCAGAAGAAGTGCAGATTTTGATTAAGAACATGTAGAAAGTGTGTTTTTTTAATTCACACGAAAAAGGGAGCATTCTTATAACAATTCCTACCCTGTGTGAATGTGTAAGTCATCCGGAAACCCATCGCACTTTGGCTGTGGTCTGTGATGAAGACAATACCAACAGAGTTCGACTGTGACTGGAATCCATTAGGTGGCGCTGCCCCGCAGTACTTTCCGATTGGCGGAGAGGAGGCGTTAGGTCCGTTGAATAGCTCCAGGTAGTCATATTCGCACTTGGAATGGGACTCCAGTTTAAAGTCTGTAAAGTTCACCTGAAAACACAAGAGGCAGGTAATAAAGTGAGAATGTTTTGTTTTGAAACGTGCATGCATGTAAAAATTAGTTAAGCTTGGATGACATATTTAAAGTAATCCTGTAAGTGTAACATAGTAATAAAAATGAATAATATTAAATTAATTTTAAATGTCAAATGTTATAAGAGTATGATCCACTTTCTGTATTAAATGTCAAACACAGATTTATAAAAAAAGTATAATTGTTGTTTGTTGATTGAACAATAATTGAAAAGTCAAGTATGCACATTGATCCGGCTTCCCTCTGGTGCGTTAATGAACCAGGTACATTGAACTTTGTTGCTGTAAGCTGACGGGAAATTGGTGCTCGTGATGACGCCAAATGGATTTATCAGGATCCCACCACAATCTGTAAAGGCAAGTGATATAAAATGCTGAAACAAATTGAATGAACATTTCAAATATGCAACGTAAAATGCAGTTAAAAAAATAGTCTATATTATTTTCGTTAAATTCACTGAATTCAGTTAAATGTATTGCGCAAACATAATAGTTCTCAAAATAAACAATACTACTGTTGGTCAGATCTATATTTGAATAATCCTTGTTTATCGGCGCTAATGAAAAGCGTGAAAACATGTAAACATTATTTAATGAAAATGCAATTGCTGACCCCGTCATAAATGTTTTAATCAAGTTCAATAACTTACGTTAAATTAATATGCAAATCGTTGTTATAATAACATTGTATTAATTAAGCAAGCGTTTTTTTGCAAGATTTGTATTTCATTTGCCATTAGGTAATACACATTATTACTGTTAAAAGATTCATTAAAAATAAATTTAAGACATTACAAAAACCATGTTAGACATGTATATTGATAATAAATTTGAAAATTAAACTTAAGAAAGAATTACTTATTAAAATTGTTCAAAATCTTAACATACACGATACACACAATCAAATGTGAAAGCCTTGCTTAGGTGAGAAAAAACATGAATATTGTGATTGTTTTTGTATTTATGACTTGTTGAACTGTTGAATGTCAATAACAATTCAAATACACATTAAACAGAAAGATTAAACATATTGTATACACAGCGTTGAACTTAACTTCTTAATGTTGAAAGCACCATTATTAAATTAAACAATATGAATATATGACAATTAACTGTACACTTAGTTCACTTAGTTCTTACAGCCCCCCCCCAGACCAGTGGAACAAATCCTACTCTGCCCCGCCCCTCCCCCCCCGCAGTTGAATGACAACAACATCTTGGAATTTGACATGATGCTAGCTTTGAATCTGTTCTGCTCAATAATCTTATCAGCTAATCAGCGCTCAGGCAACCGCATACACGCTTTCCACATGGAGATGTATACAATGCCCGAACTTTTCACAGATCAATATTTACCTATCTCAACAATTGTAGCAATAAAGACAGCATACGAAATTTGTTTAAATAAAGAGGAAAGGTTTTTCATATTTTACAAAAATGCACTTCACATTGTGAAACTTAAAGTAAAGACGTTAACGTTTTCTGCGCCAAAAACGTTTTTGTTCAGTAATTAATTATTAAAGCCACGCTTTTCGCGAAGATGATGCGATGTTGTACATGAAGCCTAATTTTCGCCTGCTTTTAATCAGGACAAATTATTAACATGAAATTATCTAGAACTGTGTATTTGTATGAAGAATATATTAACATAACATAAACAAATTTCGGAAATGCGTTTCAGATTTCAAAAATTGAATATCACGCATTTAAAATACTAACATGAAATAATATCTTATTTTAACAATTTTAATCATATGGAGAAAACACTTGATGAAACAACAACAAGGTAAATAACTACGTGTTTGGGACGGCCAAACTATGCTTATGCATATACAACTACATTAATGACCTGTATAGCTATATCGAAATCTCAACCAATGGATCCCGTGAACTGCGATGATGTTACGAATATGTGCAGGGCTCGCACTGATGTCGCCATTTGAGCCATTTTCGTAAATACAAAAACATTAGGCTTACACAAAATCTGATTTGCGAAAATGATAGTGTCGAATGTTATACCAATGTACGCTGTTGTTTGGTATTCTTGTTTACTCAATTGGCTTATATACATTGGATCAAAATTACATATACATGTAATGCTTTTCTGAGCATGTATAATTCTAATCGACTTCTATACATACAAACATATCTCCAATATTCAATAAATGGCTGTTCGAATGCAAATTAAAATGATAAAAACAACTTTATTTTCAAAGAATTCCAATGTCTCGTAAGCTTACGCAATATATTTTTTAAATATTAAGTATTATAAGTTATCCTTGTGCTAATGTTTGCATCAAAGCAGACTTCTTTTATCTCAAAGTACCTATGCTTTCGATTTTTTGACGAGGGTTGGTAATCTTTTGTTTTATTATAATACCTCAATTACCTGATTAAAGTGATTTGAGTCAAACATACTCAAAGAAATGTTTTTAGCCATTATATATACTTTTAATATGAAACTTCCCGTAGATAAAAGCAAGCAATCTATACGAATGCCGGGCATTTATAATTTATTGGAGTTTATGGTAAAATGTAAACTATTGCAAGCAAACGTTCTCTGCTTACAACTCAGATCAAATCGATTACACAAATGTATAAGGAAATAATACAAATATTATCAAATATATGCTATTATTTTACCCACTATTGAAAATACAAGTGAATAATTCGTGGAGATTTTGATTACAAAAAGAAACACTTGCATAATAACAATGTCGCCCATAATGAAATTTAATCACAACGTCGGTCGATACAATGAATAACAAAAGTTTATGTAAGTAAATAAGGCGCATTGTACAAACATGACAAACTGTGAAGAGCGCAATATTACCGGACGCCAAGATTACCGGACACGACTGTATTCAATCAGTAACATACAGTGACGTGACAACGATTCAGTTGCGACCATCAAGATGCGAATTGATTAGTGCGACGATTATTATCAAGACAGACAGACACATACGTCTAAACAACGACAACAAAAACAACAACAACATTTATTAGCTCGTAAGCATACAATTGCTTTTGAGCCAAATGCATAATACATAATACACAAGTAAAACGACATGGATGATAATTATTATGAAATAAGGTAATATTTATAAAAATTATGTAATGGAAGAAGTTACCAAATATTTTACTGATTCATATCATAAGATATCTCCTTTTAACATCGATAATGATAGTTGTTAATAAAATAATGAGATAACGAGTACATTGTTTTAAACAATTAGTGTCATTTTAATATTCATATTGTTTATTACTCATCAAATTCTGGGAGAAAATAGTATACATAGATAAATTAATTTGTTTATAAATTGTTCCGTTAACAATTCGCATTATATATATATTTTGAAAGATTAATGATTTCTTTTTTATTTTGTGTTTTCATTAATATATCAAACTTATTTAACGTTGGCCATCTTTGATAATATTACTTTAAATAAGTTTTTTCTAATATCTTTGTATATTGGACATATTAATAAGAAATGGTATTCACTTTCTACGACATTAAGATTACAAAATTAACATTTCCTGTTATCCCGAGGAATATTGTTGTATCGACCTCGTTCTATTTCTAATCTATGTGATGATAGGCGAAATTGGGTTAGTGCTATTTTAAATTGTTTCGTTGTAATGGTATCTAGATAGGTTTCTGTATTAAACGTATCCTTGATGCGGCAATATGTATTTAGTCTTGATGAATTATTGTTCTCACTTAACCAGTGTTGCTTGTAATGATCGAATAATCGCTGTTTTATTAGATTGTATATGTAGGTTTGTTCAGATTTTTCTGTCAGAGTTTCTTGTTCAGTCCATACAAAAGTTAAACCTAGCTGCTCGAGTGTTGATTTGATTTGATAAGCCCAATTTCTTTTGTTGTATGTAATGTTTTGTTCTGCGTCATTGAATAGTGATTTATATATTATTTTTATGAGACTATCATTTGTACATGATATTATTTTAAACCAATATTTAAAGTGATATTAGACGCATCTAACAGTTTATAGGTGTCTATCGCAACCGTTGTTTAATTTTGTTGTTTTCACTTCATATACACTTATATTTGTTAATGCAGCATCAACATACAAAAACACTATCCCGGAAAGAGAAAAATAATGCATTTGAATTTCAACCGTACTTTCGTTTTGACAACTGACAAAAGAAATGATTCGATGTACGATGTGAATCTAAATTTAGTTTTAGTGCATATTCGCTCATACGACACAAAGACACAATTTTGTTTTACGGATCATTTTAACTTCTTGCAACGATATCTATCATACGACACTCGAACACTAACTCCGATCTTAATAAAAATAAAGCTTACAGGACTGGGTTAGTCATGTAAAATATCGAATATAATATATATTTTTTATAAACAACTGGTAGCAAGATAAGTTGCAGATAATTTGTCAGCTACCACATTTCAACTAACTCTTTTGACCAGTTATTCTTTTCAGCTCAATTCAACAGTGAAAAATGCGTCTAATATCACTTTAAATATGTGTAATTTACGCATCACAGATAATGGATATCGTCCTAATTCGCCATACAGTGCTGATAGATTTGTTGATTTGTTGACACATATAATTTTTCTTAAACATTTTGTATGAATAATCTCTAATCCTTTTCCTGAATCTTGTCCCCAGATTTCAGCAGAGTAGTGAAGAACGGGGGTTACTAATTTATCAAAGAGATTTAATTTTTCTTTTGTTGGGAATTCATATTGGTTTACAACTGAGTAAAATCGATGAAGCGCTCTGTTACCATGTTCTGATATTGATTTTATAGTTTTTTACCAGTTTCCGTTTTTGAATAAAGTTACACCTAAATATTTGAATGACGTGACGATTTCCAACGGCTCATATAAAGTAAAGTTAAAACTTATGTGTCGGTTACTTTTTTCGAAAATAACAACTTTTGTTTTACTAGTATTGATTTTCAGTTTGTATTTTTTGCAATAGTGTTCAACGTCATTTAACATTAGTTGGGCTGATGTTGGCGAAGTTGAAAATAGGACGTAAGATAATTAGAAGAATTTTATATCGTTGATCGTTATGATTCCTTCAATATTAGAGTTAATGTTTTCAAAAATGTCATTAACGAACATCATGAACAGGATGCTTGAGCATGGGTCTCCTTCTTTTACACCAGAGTATGAATTTATGTATTCTGATGTTTGATTGTTTAACCTGACGGCTGATTTTTAAACACATGCATTTACAAATAATATGTCAACATGATAAGGCGTTCGAATTTCCGTATTTTGTGAAAAANTGTAAAAAAAAAAAAAAAAAAAAAAAAAAGTTGGGAAAAGTTGTTTACATAATGCCACTACAATTTCTGTTGAGGAGATTTGCAAATATTGAATATGTATTTGAATTTGCAAAACATATGTTTACAGACGTGTTTAACAATTTTTCAAACACATACAATGAATATTTGTATTTTTACACAGCTAACAATTTTGAACAAAAAATCCATTAACATTTTCTGCAATTGATAAATGCTAATCATTGTTCCATTTGTATTCATTAATAATTAAATCGACAAACATAAGTTTGTACTACATATATCACGATTATTTAAATTTTCAGACCGCATAGTGAGTTTTTCAAAAATGGATAGTTTACTAAGTAATGCTCTGTGACTTGATTTAAGTGATTCTAAATATTTACATACTGATGGCCTACTATAGTATTTAAGTTTGATATACAATTGTCTTATGGTTCTTATGGTTTGGTATCTTGAGCACACACCTACAAAATGATATTCAACTTCTTTGTCGTTTGTGTTACAAAGTAAACAGTATCGTTCTTGTCTCGGTGAATTATTTCTTGCATATCTACCTGACTGGATACGTAATGGATGTGCTGACATGCGCAGTCAACAAACATAACATCTTAGACTTTTGGAGAAAACATCCAGATATATTTCATACTCTAGCATTTGTTTAAATTGCCTTTAGATTTATAAAACAGAGCTCGTTTCTAGGTTTCCAAAACATTCTTGTTTGAATGTGTCGATTCTTTGTTGTATAAAAATATGTACACATTCTTTAGGGGTTAATATTGTGAACGTTATTAAACACATACGCAAAACCATGAGTCTCCAATATCAGCTTAATATTAATAGTATAAAACCAGTTACGGTGGGCTTTAGAACAGTTATCAAATGATTGTTTGTTAACATTTAAAAAAATAATATCTGTAGATACAAGCTAAAACCAAAAATTTAACATACGGATGTACCTATTTACATATAGTGGGTATCTACCCAATTCACAGTAAACTGTGACATTACAAGTATTAGGTTTAACATAAAGTATTCGTTTACATAATGTTAAAGGGACTGTAAACCACGAATGATGAAAAAAGAAAAGTTCTAAAATACCGTATTTTTTTTACAATTATTAGTTTATATTGATTAAAATATCACGACTGGTCATGCGTGGTTTACAGTCCCTTTAAGTGTATCCTTTCGATTTCTTTCGCTTTTAAATATCCCCATGGTTCTGCTGCATACTTTAACGTAGATCCATCAAAGGCATCGAATAATTGGCAATAAATTCTAGGTTTTAAATTAAATTTATTACACTAACTTAGTAAAACGTTCATGGCTTTAAGGGCCTCACCGACTAAATGCTCTTGATTCAGGTTAACATTTCCAATATAGTTAAACACATGCCCTAAGTAATTAAAAGCATTATCTACTTCAATGTGATGCCCATTATAATGTCAATGTTCAGATTCTAATACATTCCCACGTTTCCGAAAAAACTTAATTTTCGTTTTATCAATATTAACTTTTAAACCCTATGAATCACAGTATTCATAGAGCTATTTAAAAGATACTGAATTTCAGGTGTTTTGCCTATAATGGCCATATCATATGCAAAAAGCAAAAGTATTAAAACAATGCTATCAAAAGGCAAAGAAGATTGAACATATTGTTGTAGGAACATTTCTTAATCTTCACCAAATAGGGAAAACAATAACGGGGACATTACTTACCCTTGACGTAAACCAAGGTATAATTAAAATAATCAGAGTAGTTAGAGCATGATTTAATACATGCTTTTACATTACAATACAAATCCTTAACAATTCTTAAAATTTTGCCTTGTATTCAAGATTAATACAATTTTACCCACAACACATTTCTATATATTGAATCAAAACATTTCATCATATCAACAAATATAACATTAAGCCTTTTGTTTTCAAACAAATAATTCTGAACAAGTGAGAAAGGAAAGAAATATTGCGTCAACTGTAGAGCGCCCCTTGAGAAATCCAAATTTGGCGTCAGAAATAATATTATTTTGTTCACATACTTGTTCGATACGTTTATTTAGAACTGTAGTAAACATTTTTGATAAACTACTTACAAAAGTTATGCCCCTGTAATTATTAACGTCAACAGTTGAACCTTTTTTTATGTTATGAGATAATAATTCCCTTTGTCCACTTCTCGGGGAAAAAGCCCGAATCAATAATTGTGTTAAATAGCTCACACCAACGGTTTGATAAAATATCAATTGTTTCAAAAAAGAACTCTTTTTACAAATTATCACATCCATAAGCTTTGTTGCGTTTCAGCGATTTTACAGATGGTAGCAGATTGTATAGTCGAGGAGATGACATAAAGAGGGACAGGTAGCCCTTAATATGCATGTATTGCATGCTGTAACGATTTAACACATATTCTTAAGCATGTGTGAACTCTCCTTTTGTATTTTAATATAGCATCTTATTAGACTAATACTTCGAAAGGTTTTGTTACCTGTGTTAAATGGTTGTCGTTTTAGAATAAACAATACTTTAAAAGTTTCCATTTTTGCGTAATCTTTGCATATGTACAAATCTAAAGACGTAAATCTGTCGTCAGTTTTCTATAGTGTCATAGATATCTGTGCACATGTACAAATCTCAAATGGTCGATATGTTGTCAGATTTGTAGAGTGTTTTATGCGGACGCTTCCTTTCTTAACTAGAACTTTGTCACTGACGTGACGTATACCCCCACATGCTGCATTGACACAGAATATTTTGCATGCTGTCTCACAAAACAAGAGAAGCTTATTTATGGCAATTTTTAAGAATTATTATGCCATTATCATTTATGGCCATTTTGACCTTTGAAATCTTGAATTCTTTGGCATGATACGCCATCCAATGCCTGTGAACAAAATTAATGTGGAGAGTAATATTAAAATCTCACAATGAATGACATAGTTATGGCCCAGACAAGCTTATTTATGGCCATTTTTGACCTTTGAACTCAAAGTGTGACCTTGACCTTGGAGATATCGACGTAATTTTATCGCGCAACACACCGTCCAATAATGGTTAACAAATGTGCCAATTGATTTCAAAATCCCACAATGAACGACATAGTAATGGCCTGGACAAGCTCAACTATGGCTATTTTTTACCTTTGAACTCATGTGTGACCTTGACCTTTGAGATATTGACGTAATTCTTTCGCGCGACACACCGTCCAATGATGGTGAACAAATGTGCCAATTGATTTCAAAGCCTCACAATGAACAACATAGCTATGGCCCGGACAAGCTCATTTATGGACATTTTTAACCTTTGACATCAAAGTGTGACCTTGACCTTGGAGATATTGACGTAATTCTTTCGCGCAACACACTGTCCAATGATGGTGAACAAATGTGCCAAATGATTTTAAAATCCCTTGATGAACCACATAGTTATGGCCCGGACAAGCTCATTTATGGCCATTTTTGACCTTTGACCTCAAAGTGTGACCTTGACCTTGGAGATATTGACGTAATTCTTTCGCGCGACACACTGTCCAATGATGGGGAACTAATGTTCCAAATGATTTTAAAATCCCATCATAGATGAAATAGTTATGGCCCGGACAAGCTAATTTTCGGGACAGACCGACAGACAGACCGACCGACAAAGTGACTCCTATATAGCCCCCATTACCAATGGTAATGGGGGTATAATAACATATATGTGATATTTGTTTTATGTTTGTTTGTTATTTCAATATCATTTGACAACTTACTTTCATTACACGCTATTCCTGTCCATCCGTCAGTACAGCTACCATTTCCACATGCACCCGACACACCGTCGCATGGGCCCACACGGCAATGACATTGCTTGGAACAGTTAACGCTGTAACTTCCGAGTGGGCAGCCTGAACAAGATAGAATAAAAACATAACCAGTGTTGCGTACATTCCAAATCTTTTTTCCAATAACATTGTATAACTTTATCAAGCGTCTCTTTGTAAGTGTTGTCTTTCATGTGCAATTAATTAATTGAAATTAACACTGTTTATGTGTATATAACATTACATGCTGAAATAATTTATCCAAATCTATACTGATGTTGCTGTACATAATGTATAAGTTTACATATGTCTTTGTATGTATATGTATACATATGTATATGTATTGCGTTTAAAAATAAACAACAGTAAATAAATCTTATTAGTCTTAGTATTTAGATATATATAATTTGTATGTAAATAGTATATGACTCTATGTTTATATATACGAATGTATATTCGAATTATACTGTATGTATGTTAAATGACTGAAAGTGGAAATAAAGAGTATATGCTTAGGATTGTTTGACGATGGTCGGTAATCTTTTGTTTGATTATAAAACCTCAATAAGCTAAATGACATTCGTGTTTTGAAATAAACATACTCATAGAAATCGTTCTAACCATTTAATATATGTTTTGTAAACAGACTTCCCGTAGATGAAAAATATGCGATCTTTGCGTATGAGGGACATTTAAGACTTTACTTGCATTTTATAGTAAAAGGTCAAACTTTGGAATCATACATTCTCTGTTTATAACTCAGATCAAATCGATTTCACAACTGTGTCAGGAAATAATACAATTGTTATCAAATATATGTTATTATTTTACCAACTATTGAAAAAGTGAAAATTCTTGGAAATTCAGATTGCATTTTTTTATAGAAATAATTGCTGAAGAATAATATCGTTCATAGTGAGATTTAATCATTACAACGGTCGATAAAAGGAATGACAAAAGTAAATGTAAGTGAATAATTCGTATTGTACTAACATGCCAAACTGTGAAGTGCGCAAGTTTACCGGACGCCGAACATTACCGGACGCGGTAATCAGTAACATACAGTGACGTACCAACGGTGCAGTTGCGTCCATCAAGATGCGCATTGATTATTGTGACAGTTATCATCAAGATAGTAGCAGATTATATAGTCGAGACAATGACATATAGAGGGGCAGCTAGTCCTTAATGTGCATGAATTGCATGCTGTAACGATTTAACACATATTCTTATGCATTTGTGAACGCTTCGTTTGCATATTTATATAGAATCGTATTAGACCAATGCTTCGTGTTGTAACTGTATTAAATGTTTGTCGTTTTACAATACAAAACACTTATACAGTTTCAAATTTTGCGTTATTTAAAAATTGTTGTTTCAATGGATTTTGTATTAATTAAGCAAGCGTGTCTTTGTAAGTGTACAATGTGTACAGTGCAATAATATCTCATGAATTAAGCATGCCTGTCTTCGTAAGTTTTGTCTTTCATGTGAAATAAAGTATTAGGAATTTACACTATTTATATGCATTCCATTTATATGCTCAAATAATTAATCTTAATGTATAACGATATTGCTTTACATAACGTATTTGTTCAAATATATCTTTGCACATGTATGAAAATAAAATGCCAATATGTTGTCAGATTTCTAGAGCATTATATGCGGGGGCTACTTTTCTTACTTATATGAATGGGATATTTATTTAGTTTAAACCTATTTATTTAGCTCGATTACATCGAAAACCTTAGGCTTATATAAACGCTCGCGAGTCCGTTTCCGTGGACTAGAACCAGAACTTGGTGTCTTTGGGGGAGAAACAAGGAACGCTCCCAGTGGGGATCGAACCCATGACCTCCCGATCGCTAGGCGGACACCACATGCTGACAACTTACTTTCATTGCATACTGTTCCTTTCCATCCGTCTTTACAGCCCCCATTTCCACATGCACCAGTTACGCTGTCGCATAAGCCCACACGGCAATGGCATTGCTTGGAACAGTTGACGCTGTAACTTCCGAGTGCGCAGCCTGAAAACAAAAACAAGTAAAAATGCTAATAACCTGATTGACATGTGTTTCGTTAAACAAAAAGATAGAATAAAACATAACCAGTTTTGCGTACATTCCAAATCGTGTTTACATTAACAGTGTATAACTTTAGCAAGTGTCTCTTTGAAAGTTTTGACTTACATGAACAATTAATTATTAGAAATTGACACTGTTTGTGTGCATAACATTACATGCTGAAATAATTAATCCAAATCTATACTGATAGTGTTGTACGTTATGTATATGTTTATATGTGTCTTTGCATATGTATAAATCTAAAATGGTCGATGTGTTGACAGATCTAAGAGTATAATATGCGGATGCTACCTTGTGTTTATAAATATCTTTGCACATGTATGAATCTTTAATGGTCTATCTGTTGACATATTTTAGAGTATTATATGCGGACGCTATATATCTTATTTGCATATATGAGATATTTGTTTGATTTGTGCGTTCTTGTTTCATTAATATCCTTTGACAACTTACGTTCATTACACGCTAGTCCTGTCCATCCGTCTCTACAGCCCCCAGTTCCACATAAACCCGTAACATTGTCGCATGGGCCCACTCTGCAGTGGCATTGCTTGGGACAGTTCACGCTGCTACTTCCGAGTGGGCAATCTGACAACGAAAACGTGTTGTGTGTTCAAGATTTGATAGTAAGTTAATGTATATATTCTCGGCTTCAGTTACAATTACTGTAAACTGGATTGCAAATACTTCAATTTATTTGAAATTACACAATTACATTTTACCACGAAAATGAGTCAATATGTGTCAATTATTTCCATGTTGGTTTAAGGTTTGCAATAAATGAATTTTATATTATTTGAATTAAGCAATTTGTATTTTCGTCATTGATTCTTTAGAGGATCTATACGTTTTTTTTTGCAAACAACCGTATATACGTCTAACTTTCTCAGTGGTTGAGTAACCAAAAATACATGAACAAAAATTCTTTCCTGAAACAACTGTTTCGTTTGGTGTATGAATAAAAGTTCCCAACGTAATCAGACAAGATATAATGGTACTGAATGCGAATATTTACGTCAAAATTGTGAATACGCGTTTGTTTTATGAAATCACCAGATCAGTAACAAGTTCATAAAATGCGAGGTTATTCTAAGGAAACGTGAAATTAACAATCAGCGTTAAAGTACGTTCCTTCCTTTTCGGTATATCATAATTTCACAAAAAAGCAAAATTCGATATGGATTGTCCCCGTAAACTGCACAAACTGTTTTTTGCGTGCAGGAGTAAGGCTTTTCTCTGCAAAGGTCGCGTTTGAAGTTCATTGTTCATCATGAAGCGATTCTCCCCTTAAGCCCATTGACAAAGCGGCATTTTGAGAAAAGGCAGTAAAATAAAATGTGAACACCAATAGATTGTGTTGACCTAACTCAAAACTTTTTTCCGCTAGATAAATGAGCAAAAAAATAATAATGACCGATATCAAAGGGGCAATTTATTTTCATTCTAAATATAAAGATAAAACCTTTAGTCAGAACGCGAACATTCATGTGACATAATTATTGTTTTTACCTGGTGATAAGTTGCTTTACAAATATAGTAAATCAAATATACTATTGTGAATCATTGTGCA
Organism: Dreissena rostriformis; assembly: GCA_007657795.1. NCBI lineage: Eukaryota > Metazoa > Mollusca > Bivalvia > Myida > Dreissenidae > Dreissena > Dreissena rostriformis. Next base: position 13,277 of record VMBQ01007491.1, on the reverse strand, counting down.
ATCATTTGTAAATAAGCTTCAATATGATTAAAATAAATAGTCATCAACGTTTGCAAATTAAGATGATGTGTCGATTACTTCTGCTATTCATGTTATTTAGAAAACATATGTGAAAACAACAAATATCAAATTTACATTAAGCGAAGGGCCTCGTTCTAATTAGGTGTCGTTAGTCAAGCGTAATGTTAATCTATTATAAATCTTATTTGGTTGATATAAAGGAACACTCACATTTGATACATTCTAATGAACCGCTTGAGAGATGAATAACTAAATCTTTTTGCAAAGTTTCTTTCATAATATTTTAAACGGATTGTATAAATATATTTAAGTGACACCTTATCCACAAATCCACCGAGAGCTTTATGAAGACTGTGTTTATCTTAAATCATTGGAATAATAATACAAAAGTTTTTTTATGGAATAATAATTCAGTATTATTCATGTAAATGCCGAAAGGATAGCATATCTTTTAACTTATGATGTGTTAATCGATAATTAAATTATTTCGGGACCTTTTCGAAATGCCATACATGTTGAAACTATTGTTTTCGTAACATTTTATAGTATTGATTCCAATTGGTTACGATAACAATGCATGTCCAAACAGCTAATTTCGTATATATAATTGACTCTTATTTGTTTCCGAATACCAAACATGTTAAATAATTGGATTTCGTAACCTGATATTACATTGACTATGTATTGTTGTCGAATACAATACATACTCAAACATTTGATTTCGTAACCGGATTTAATATAAGGTTTCAAAAAGTTGATTTCGTAACCTAATATAACATTGACAATGAACCTTTTCCGAATAACATACATGTTTTAAAATATTGATTTCGTAGCCTCATATACAATTGCCTCTGAATTGTTTCTAAATATTCCTGAAACTCGCCTTATACTAGAAAAAGGCGGTCAATATGGACTTACACGGCCAATACGGGAAAAGGTCGGCTCATACGAAATTCAGCCAATCAGAAACCAGGAAAAACTCGGCCTTATATGAGAATATTACAGGTACCCCATCTTTCGTAATAAAAAAAATTCGTACCCAATTTTTGTTTCGTACCCAGTTTTTGTTCATACCTAATTTTTTTTCGAACCCAAATTTGTTTTCGTACCAAAATTTTTTTCGTACCCAAATTGTTTTTCGTATCCACATTTTTTGAGGGGCATACTTTTTTTGTTCCAAAATTTTCGTACCCATTTTTTGTTCGTACCAAAAATTTTCTTACCCACATTTTTCTTATATGGTACGAAAAAAAATGTGGGTACGAACATTTTGGGTACGAACAAACCTTTGGGTACGAAAAAAAATTTGGTACGAAAAAAAAATTGGGTACGAAAAATGTTGGGTCCTGCATTGCATGAATGCCCATGTAAATAACATTGTCAAAGCATTTTGCATGGTAATATAAACAGTACAAAAGTTGTATAGAACAGAAATTTTGCTATTTTTCAAAACTTCATACTTCATTTAATAGCAAAAACCTGTAATTCGAAAGTGAAATTCACGCTTTTCTTGCTGAAAAATATTATTAATTTAATTAAGTAAATTGTCATTAATTAGTTGAATTCATATCATCTTTGTTTATGAGCTTCAGACAGCCAGCCGTATACAGCTGTCTTCAGCTCAATAACAAAGCCAATATGAATTCAAGTAATTAATAACATTAAAGTATACAAAGCATAACTGACACTATAATCATTAACAGAATCATCATAAAAATGACACAAGTTCGAATAATAATCATGAAAGTTTAAATCATACCTGTGCCTTCGCATGAATGCAGACACAATCCGAATAAAAACAAAGAAGTCGTTACAAGTGTGAACATTCTTAGAGCTTTACATTCTGTACTGGCGTACATGATAATTCGATGTGTATTTATCAACCTAAATCATAATAGGTTATTTTTAAGCGAATTGCACACATCAGTATCCTGGTAGAAATGTGCTGTATTACAAGTTTATAACAATGATTTGTTAATTAGTTGTGCGGCTATATAGATGGCGAACGTGAGTGAATTCGGAAACGCATACTTGAAAAAGTCAACCGCATACTTGCCTAATGCTGGTGTTACAAATTCTAAGAAATACATAATAACATATGACCTAAAATCAGTTTGAGTCTTAAGTTACCCAGTCTTTCTTTCAATTACATATCCACCGTTGTCTTATTCACTTAAGGTTCTTTAAGTGACCTTTTCAATTATTATACACTCTTACTTATTATTTAAAGATGAAGTCTTCTAGACGATTGGAGTTTGAAAAAGGGAAATAGTAGTGAAATTGATCTGTAATTTTATACTGGTGGGACATAGGTCACATCCTTCAACAAGCGTTGTTCCAAAATTGTTTGTCAACGTCTAAATCAAAGACATATCCGTGTCTTTCATGTTTAAAATTTAATAAACACTTTCAATACACATAAATTAAACAGTATCAATTGTAATTATGGACTTAACGTCCTGGACCTTGCAGATATGGTTAAATGACCGTTTGAGAGGTTTTATTTTGGACATGGAAGGCGGATGCTATAGAATAAAGATCCGCCTTGACTATCAGCTAATAGACATTTATAATGAATCATTACGTGATAACTTGAGATAGCGTCCAACGATAATTGTATCAATTTGCAGTATCCTGTTCGAACAATTGTACGAAGACGGCCTCGGTTGATAAAAATTAGGCTTTTGGCGGAATCCAAAGCCTATTGAGAGTGGAAAACCAGAAACGCGTATCAAGGAGAACTTGTTTTTTTTTAGCTCATTCTAAAACCAATCTTACAATATTCGGTTTTAATGAATTTTTCCTTTTTTTTTTAAATTTGTTAGAGCTCTAATTTACGTGAAAGCAATTGTGTACACACCAATTAATTTCCTGAATTACTTTATTTGACTTTGTCGTTTAGCTTATTTCTTTTAATACCATATTCACGAAAAAAACGTCTCTCTTTGCTTTTTGTAAGAAGGATTTTGTCGTCACAAAATAACAAGAACATTGTATATGTGTAGGCGCCTGCATAAGTTCATTGACAACCCCTTTACACGTCCACTGTTGACCATGAAACTATTTTATCAAGTGCCTATTAATGCTAAGGATATACAATAGTATAATGCTTAAATATCGATGTGTCAACTTATGTGTTATTCAAAGTACATGAGTATTTATACGTGTCAATAATTGTTGAACTCAATGTATACGTGCCACCTTATACGTACCCATGTACATGGAACTTCACACGTGTGAACTAATGTGTAAGTGAATGTATGTTGGTTGAACTGCATATATGTATGTGTCAAAGTATTATGTAAGTCAATGTACTTGACACGTTAACTTTACGATTTTTCTTATCTAATTTTCAACTGAAAATAGTAAATAAGTATACATTTTATTTCCTCCATATACATGAAGAAACGAACAGATTTCAAAAAATATACAATAATGTTATTATTTACAAACTTTACAATAAACTAGGCACTGACTTATTGGAGATGAACTTACTCATTATCGTACCAGTTCGTGTAAACCTTCTAAGAAACCTATATGGCCATCATAAATTATAGTGTATGTACTAAACATCCACCATTTACCATCCACCATTTAAATAATCATATTCAACAAATAAATGGTTTAATATTATTATCTGAAAATAACACCAGACTATAACACAAAACAATAATACATAGCACACGTATTTGAGAAACATCTCATATCAAAACAGGCAGAACGTATAGGGGCGAAAAAGATATGCTAAAATATCTTCTCTTTATTTCGTATGGACGTTTAGAGTTCGATTATGGTTGTATCAATATTCCATGATCACACAATGCAGTGTTTTAAGCAGTGTGAATCTTGAATCGCTTTTCATGGTGAACGTAAACACACACCTAAGAGTCTATTTGTTGTTTTCGAGGTCAACTGCGCAAATTCAAATAAATTTCTAGACCGTATGTATGCTATGGCTATCATGTGTGCATTGTTCTAAAAGTTGTTCGGAGAAAAGAATAGGAAGTGATAAATAACAGTTTCGCAAACACTCACGCACTTGTGGCAAGTTTCCGCGTATACTCTGCAGTCTTATGTTTACAGTCGTCACAAGGAGCATCAACTCTGGATATGATTTTGAAATAGAGTAAAACACATATTGATTTCCGCCCCTTGGCATTATTTCGGATAAAACAGGACTATACACGCATATATCCGAAATACGTGCTTCTTTGATTGAGTTTTGGATAAGCCTACAAAGCCTTGCCAATGTTTTCCGACACGAATAGTCCTTAGGGGACGTTTACATTGAGCTACTCAATTAGGTCGGGTTTATTAAATAGTCTAAATATATACTGGTGAAATATATTTGGTATAAACCCTTGATATTAATAATCAGTGTTTATGAACCGCATCATACAATTTATTGACGAACACTTGTTGGGTTTAGTATTCACATGGGAGCCTACATAGCTGGCCAAAGAAAGTAAGCTTCCTTAAATCAACTGGTTCAATAGATAGTGCAGTAAGTGTAAACAAGTACGCACAGTCAGTCTAAGTGACTGTATAAGTTTTACACAAAATCGGTTGGCAACCTCAAGCCTAAAACAACAATAACTTATTCATGTGTATTTCTATGACCTGTCATGCTATGAACATGTTATGTCAGGACCTGAATGCAATCTCTGCATTCGATCTATAAATAATTCACATGTGACCTTTGACTTTTGCGTACACAGCCTCTTATGCAGGAGATGAAAACCTTCTGGCTAACTAGGTTGTTCCAATACAGTTGTACCCCCGTAAATAAATCTAAGGTTTAATAGTATACATTTTTATGGTTTTGGTCTTCAACTTTTAAGAACATTGTCCTGATGGTTTCAAATGGCAGATAATTATTGACTTGAAATGGATGCAGCGTACTAAAAAGTAAAGGTTTATCTAGTGTTGAATAAGAAAAATATTCAGTGTTTTATCATTCTAAACATGCATAGTTTACAGTCTGTATAAAAAATTACTTCAAAAAGCCATTGACCGTGGATAATATAAACATAAGAGGAATAATATTAACATAGTTGGTATTTGTCCAAATGACATTTCTACATATTATAACAAATGACAAAATGACTCGCAGGCATCGTTTAAACTCATTATATCATATGTCTCATCATAAGCATATTGTACACGTTGACGTAATATAAATTTACTGGTATAATTTCTATTAAAACAATAGATAACTCAGAACTAAATGCGCTTACAAGTAATATGCTGACAAGGGCGAAACCATTTGTGTTTTTCCCGCTCTGAATGTTTGGCTTTTTAATTAGATATAACTGTCGTACAGATACTGTGAAAATGTGGTTAAAATTAGGATGAAACAGGTAAACTGATTACAGGTTAATATACTGAAACGACCAGTTAACCGGTTACAGTTAAGAACCAACGCTGGTGCCTACCAACGGCGGGAATCAATAACGTGTCAATAAACATAGCCATAAAGCAATAAACCAGTACATTTGAAGTTACAAACAGGGGAATCGTTTTGTTCATCGCGAAAATTTAACTTGCGAACTTTGAGAAATGGGGCTATTAGCGTAGTTCGACACAATATTTAACTCGCTATCAAAAACAATAAGTTGAGACTTTGGTCGGCTTATTTTGATATTCTGTTACATGCTCGCAAAAATATAGTGTTTAGAAATAAAAATTGGGTCAAGATCATTCGTTGCTATAATCTTGACCAGTTAATGTCGTTTTTGCTCCATCAGAATGTAATATATAATTACTAGTAATTTACGCCATCAATGATGCCAACACCACTGTCTGATGCAAGTTTTTGAATTAAGAAACACATTTAATTACAAAACAACAATCATACATTTTATCATTCATTTTTATCAAGAGACTGATATGGCTGCTTATGAAATCAACAAAGCGATCATAATTACTTTTGTTTTTAAAGAGAGTAGCAAAAATGATATTGTTTAAAGCATACTAAACATGTTAAAGTTGTTCAATTAACCGATAAATAGCCCTGTTTGTACTCCTTTAATTTTACGTTTCGGCATTATGCCTTTATCAAAACAATGAAAAAAATATGTAAACTACATTTTTACGTCTTTTGACAGTCCATTTTAAATAACAAAGTAAATGTTTTTAAACGTCAAATGACGTTGTACTTGATGACGTCATAAATAACGTTATATAAAGTGGCGCCAAAATCATAAAAATTCGCCAAACATGAAATGACCTTAAATACTTACATATAACATGTCTCAATCTTATACCAAATGTGTGCGTTATATACTAAATAAATTTTAATTTTACAATAAAACAATAATCATAATATATTATTATAATTTCCCTGGACTTTTTATCATTAAATAGGAAAAACAATTTATATTAATCATCAACATAAATACATAAACAAATAACAGTATTATATGCAATTTATCTTTAATGTGTATATAATAGATTGAACAGCAAGTATTTATCATTATTTAATTATAATCTTTTACGTACATTTAAATTGATATCATTTAATTAATTAAATAATTTTTCCTATTTAATGATAAAAAGTCCAGGGTAATTATAATAATATGTTATAATTTATTGTTTTATTGTAAAATTTAAATTTATTTATTATTATTCAATATCCTTTAGGATAATTCAACCGATAAATAGCCGTTAACAATAATTGGATAACCGGTAAAAAAACGTGTAACCTGTTGAATCCATATTTAATATCCAAACCACATATACAATTATTGCATTGATATGTAGTTCTCTTTGGCTCATTTTAGTTAACGTTTTAAGTTCGAAAATACCAGTTCCTTATTCGGCTTGAATTAACCGAAAAAAAGGAGCAGGGTTTTCAATAACTAAAACTCTTTAGAATTGAATGGCATTTACTATGTTTAATATCGAACCTACATATACAATGATTTTCATTTGATATGTTTTCAATTATATCTATTCAATTTTAACTTGATTGCATTTAATTCCTGAGGCTTATTGAGACACTAAAATGTCAGTTCTTAGGAAGAACCAGTACTGTATATAAGATAAGATATTAAGAACACTCTTTGAACGGAGATCGAACATGTGTTGGAATATCGATTTTAATTCAAGAGTAATCATATAAAACAATCTATACATAAACTATTTTTTTCTATAATCACGCGTGAGTTAAAATCGATATTCCATCAAATCCAACATTTGTTTNTCTAACTTGTCTGACACAGGCTAGTCCAACTTGTCTGACACAGGCTAGTCTAACTTGTCTGACACAGGCTTGTCTAACTTGTTTGACACAGGCAAGCCCAACGTGTCAGCGTGTTAATAACAACATTTGGGGTTTTCCCACCGTTTGAAGTTCCACCTGGCAGTTTTGTGTCTGGTTCCTGTCCCGAACCTCTCGATAAATTTTAAAAAAGGACGGACACCAAGCTGCCTTTTTATTATCAACGATAATCAGCGAGGTATGCCGATTGAGAAAATTTACTTTCGATTTCACATTGCGAAATTTTGTTATCGAATATACTGAAAATATTAACTTTTTTCAAGTAATGTTGTATACCAGTCGTGATATGTTAATCATTATAAACTAATAATTGTACACAAAATACGGTATTTTAGAACTTTTCTTTTTTCGTCATTCGTGGTTGACAGTCCCTTTCAATGTAGGCACTTGTCCATTATAGGTACATGTATAATACATCTTATAAACGCCCATAGTATGAATAGTCTGTCAAACAATGTGTGCGAGTATGTAAGGAAACCAGACATTTAAATAAAATTGTTGAAAAAAAGGATCTAAAATACACGCAGAACTGGTAAAAAAACGTTTCGTGAGTAATGCCTTTAGTTGCAGCACAATTATCGCAATACGCACTTAGAGAACGTAAAACTATAGGAAGTAAGTTAAAAAGAAGTGAGGGTGTAACGACACGTGACGTCCCTAGATGCACGTCAATGTAATGTAGTTACGTAATTTATTACTGCCTGTGGAAATCACAGTACTGTTGTCAGTTAAGTATTCAAAACAGACAATCGTTTATACAAATGCTGTTATAAGTGTGTTAGGTCCTTCTGCGCCTGAGGTTGCAGTATGTGAGGGCACGGAGTGTGCCCCAGCACTTCAACCGTATTAACTTACTAGACTCATTAAAATACAGCTGCAATTTCCAGCTATTTCCAGTTGCTACTGAAGTATTTTAAATGTTGGTTGGTCTTGTGGTTTCGGGGACGCCGTAGTACCCGTAGAAAACCCAGCCTGTCTGGTATGGTGACCACCAACCAATCTCACATGCTTCCGGGAACGATGATTGAACCTTGATTGCATAGGTACCCGCCAAATCGCTAACCGAATAGACCTATACTAATGTCAATCATATAAGATTTGTTTTTACTTTTGTTTTGTATTTCTGCATTTCATCATTGTTTGAACTGTCTGGAAAATTACGCCTAAATTGCATAAACGCCGTCGGTTGTACGCATCGGATATTACCGAGTTCGCTTCAAAGTTGATGTCAATATAATCTACGTCCCAAAAGGCTGAGACGTTTGCGCATTTCAGTCTTACGCGACCAGGCGTACATAAAGTCAGCAGGACGCGAGTTTTTAGTAAAGCACAACTCAAAACTCATGTCCTCAGCCGAGTGTGCGCTTAATCCATATTCGCTAACTCGACTTTAATAAGCCTATATCCTGTACTGTTAGTATACATTTTGCCAGACACCATCTTTTAGTAATTACTGAGGTTAAATTACCTGTTGTTCTTGTTAGTGTTGAGCCCTGGCCTGGATAAATGCACTGTTGATGATATCGGGAACCTGGGACTTCCACTTAAGAGTTCGATGGAAAAGCTTGACTGAGCTATCTTGTGCTTATTTATACTTATCTTGCAATTATGCTATATTTGTAAAACAGTTAAGCGCCAAAATTTAAACAAAGGATGTTTCTGTAAAACTTAAACCTATAGTAGACCATTGGCATGCAAAAACATTATGTCGTATAGTTGTATTAATTTATCAAAGAATATAAGTTGTCAAATCATAGGGAGATTTTGCTTGGATGGCTGTTTATTAAAGGAGCGAATCAACTTTTACATATGAGCCTCGTTCCGGGCATACGGGGCATAATGCATGTGCCTAAAGTGTCGTCCAAGATTAGCATTGTCAGTCCAAACAGGCTAATCAGGGACGACACATTCAGCTCATATTGAATTTTTCTTCACAGAAGACATCCTTGTTACGAAAAATCCAAAACATGCGAAAAGTGTCATCCCTGATTGGCCTGTGCGGACTTCAAAGGCTAGTCTTTGACGACACTTTCCGCATATGCGTTTTCACCGAGCGCGGCTCATATCTATATAAACAGTAGACACGTGTAGATCTTGGCAATTTATCATCTTGTATAAAACTACCTAGGGTCAAGAGAAAACTATTTTAGTAATATTCAGTGACTTTTATTACGGAACTCACCTCTCCCCTAATTTGACAATTAATTTATGAAAATATGCTAAATACAATGAAAGTGCATGTGATTTAACATGGTTCAATACATATTTGCATTCATTAATGAAACTTCAAATTTATACAATATAAATAAGTGTTTCTCTGTGAGCATTTAATGAATTTTTCTCTAGAAGAATAAACGTCGTTAGCCTTGTTATTTAAATTATTTAGACGGATATACAGACAGTTTATTTAAACTTAAAGAGCAGTACATCAATTATATGAGAATCGCTCTGGCAAAAACAGGGCTTAATGAATATGCATTAAGTAGAATCCCATATTAGACTTTTTTGTTTAAAGTGCGTGTCAGCTAAATTAAAATGGCGCAAAGTGTTGTCCCTGATAAGCCTGTGCGAACTGCACAGGCTAATCTGGGATGACACTTTACGCACATTCATTAAACCCAGTTTGTCCAGAACAAGGCTCATATACGTATCAAACATAGAACATTTGCAATACGATGCAATACGATGCAATACGATAACTGCGTGGTCTCTTTTCAAACAATTGTTAAATAAATTATTCATATAATGATGGAACGATGTACGTTTTACATTTAAATAATAGATCGCTGTGAATTCTAACAGAAATAGTGACGTTTATTCAGTACGTATTGCCCGTATTTATACTGACTTAAATAACATAGGCTGCAGTAGAATGAGTTAGTCAACTTAACCTTTACAATTTCATTCATAATTGTTAAACATACACTGAACCTTTAAAATTTAACTAAAACAAAGTTTTGTAATTTTAAGAATGTAATAAGACTAAGTTTTCCAATGTGTGTCAGTAGAGAATCAAACCACTATTTGAATTATATTATTAATTAACAAATGTTTACTAATACATGAACTAAAGGTTAAATAACGTTTGTATAATACTGCCAACACATATCTGAATACGATCTGTGCATCAGTACAATAAGGTGAAATATATGACGTATTGTGTAGAAACACTAGCGTTTCAAGAAAATGGTGATGTCTCAGTTGTTCATAAAATGCAATGTAATTCTCTCGAATGATTTCCCCATACGATCCCGTAATTGTGGTAAGTGAAGGTTTCCAAGATCGTCTGATATATAACGATCATATTTTGAGAAGTCTGTAATGATATTCTATTATCACATGACATAATGGCATTAGCCGTTGAAGCACGTCTGTTGTGGTTTTCCAAAGAGCAAGAACAAATACTTGTTATAATATAATGTGACGGAATTTGATCTTTTCGTGGCAATACCCGAATCTTATCGTGGCTGCACGATGAGCGCAAACACGGAAACACGAGAATTCAATTTCTAAGATATTTTATGAAAATTCAAAATTATGTCGTTTGATCGTAGTATTATGAAAGAACATATGCAAAATATGGTTGAGTTATTCTCTGTTTTGCAAAACGTTGCATACTTTTCCATAATTAATGGTCGATAGACAATAAGGCATATAGTAAATACACATTGATTGACTTGCCTCATTCTTGGTGTTGTTTTTTTGACTAAATAAGAGCATCTTGTAACGGTGGTCCAGAGAGTAACATAACATATAACATATGGTTTATTGCAATGCAATGCCTCCGGCCCAAAATACAATTGTTCAATAAGAGTCATGCCTGGTGAAGTGTCCGAACAAAACCAGTTTTCGTCGTTTGCCGGGGTAGGCGGTTCTTGTGGGCGAACAAGTGCTGCTGTCATGTTCCGGACGTACTTGTTGGTCTTGCGCTCCATGTAGGAGATGCGAAGCAGTCTCCGGAGACANGTGGTTGTGATGGTGATGGTGGTAATGGTGGTGTATGTTATGGAGATTGTGATGTTGGTGATGGTGATGATGGTGGTTGTAATGGTGATGGTGGTTGTGATGGTGGAGTGATGATGGTAATGGTGTTGGTGATGGTGGTTGTGATTGTGCTGATGCAAGCAGTGGTGATGATGGTGGTGGTGGTGGTGGTGAAGGTGGTTGTAATGGTGGTGGTGATGGTTGTTGTTATGGTGGAGGTGATGGTTGTGATGGAGGTGGTGGTGGTTATGGTGGTAGTGATGGTGGTGGTTGTTGTGATGGTGATGGTGGTTGTGATGGTGGTGGCGGTGATTGTGATGTAGGTGGTGATGGTGGTTGTGATGGTGGTTGTTATGGTGAGGGTGGGGGTGGTGATGGAGGTTGTTATGGTGGTGGTGGCGATTGTGATGTTTGTGGTGGTTGTGATGGTGGTGATGATGGTGTGGTGATGGTGGTGGTGATAACGGTGGTGGTGTTGGTGATTGTGGCGATGGTGATGGTGGTGGTGGTGATAGCGCTGGTGATGGTGGCTGTGAAGGTGGTGGTGGTGGTGGTAGTTTTGATGGTGGTGGTGATGGTGATGGTGGTTGTCATGGTGGTGGTGGTGATGATGAATGGTGGTTGTGGTGGTGGTCATGTAGGTGATGATGGTGGTTGTGATGGTGGTGGTGAATGTGGTGGCGGTGGTGTTGATGGTGATGGTGGTGGTGATGATTGTGGTTATGGCGGTGGTTGTGATGTTGTTGTTGTTGGTGGTGATGATGGTGGTTATGGTGGTGGTGATGGTTGTGGTTGTGATGGTGGTGGTGGTGAGGATGGTGATGATGGTTGTTGTGGTGATGGTGGGGGTGATGGTGATGTTGTTTATGTTGGTGGCGATGTTGTTTATGTTGGTGGTGATGGTGGTGGTTATTGTGGTTGTTGTGGTGATGGTGGTGGTGGTGATGTTGTTTATGTTGGTGTTAATGGTCGTGGTTGTTGTGGTTGTTGTGGTGATGGTGGTGATGGTGATGTTAGTGTTGATGGTGATGGTAATGTAAGTGGTGATGGTTTTAGTGGTGGTGATGGAGATGGTTATTGTGGTGATGGTGTAAGTTTTGGCGAGAGATTGTGTTGGTGTTATTGTTGGAGGTGTTGGTGTTTATGGTGGTGATGATAATCATCACCACAATACATTTATAGTCTGTGTTAGAACTGTGAAATAAATAGGCGTATTCTTAACTAATACACAACTGTTTCCTCACGATCGAGCAGAGGTTGCTGATATCTCTGGTTACATAATTAAAAGTCATAGTCTGTGAAGTGAAAAGTTTACAGACTAGACATTTTTTCGTTATTTGACGTAATGAAGGTATGTGCATGACTGCACTTTTTTTTTCTTTGAAAAATAAAGTATAAACAACGTCAATATTTAACTCGTTACCATGACAACCAACCACATTTGGTTGCTTTTTCACAACATATTGTGTGTTTTTAAAACTCAAGTTAATTTTAATAACTTTCATGATGATGTATAATGTATATTTATACATTTTCAATTGATTTTTACATACCATAACACATATTCACACATATTTATCATGTTGCCATAGCAACCACAATAAAGCGCTATTAATCATAAAACTGTTGTTTTCCTTTATATAATAGATTGCCCTTTATGAAAAAAAGGAAATTCATTTAATTCTTTAACAGGGCATATATCAACCCTTTGTGAACCTAGCCCTTTGCGGTCTCATTAATTGACTAACAATTCATAACCGCGTGGATTTTGGTCATTTGTATTTCTTCCTCATGTCAATTTGCCAAACAAACATTTTTCAGGAAGGAAATGTTTTGTTTTCTGTGCAGTGCTTTCAACATAATAATTTAGCTTAATATGTGTGTGTGTGCGTGCGTGTGTTCGTACGTGCGCGTGTGTGTGTGTTTCGAAGTTTATGAGGTCCTCCCTCATATGAGTCTGCACCCACATCTGAGTTATGTGTGTCTCACA
>VMBQ01007490.1:0-45973 GCA_007657795.1 Dreissena rostriformis | reverse complement strand
CATAGAAAATATTTGAGGTGGTACGCAAACTTTAACATTTCAATGCTCACGCTAACGCTCACGCCAACGCTGGATGAGTAGGATAGCTCCACTCTATATATTTTATACATAATAGTCAAGCTAAAAATCAGTATGCATGGTGACAAACGAATATATCATGACTGCCAATTGCATACACTTACATTCCCAGTGTATAATATGCATGTAGTTGTTTTATTATTAATCATATGTCTGTAAAATGCACATGTAACAGGTAATCAAAGAAACCGTCTTTAGCTTTCAGTAAATACTAGAGCTTTGTCACAGACGCGACGTATACCCCCACATGCTGCATTGACACAGAATATTTTGCATTCTGTCTCACAAAACAAGAGAAGCTAATTTATTGCATTTTTTTGGAATTATTATGCCATTATCATTTATGGCCATTTTGACCTTTGAACTCTTGAATTCTTTCGCATGACACGCCATCCAATGACAGTGAACAAAATTAATGTGCAGAGTAATATTAAAATCTCACAATGAATGACATAGTTATGACCCAGACAATGGCCATTTTTGACCTTTGAACTCAAAGTGTGACCTTGACCTTTGGGATATCGACGTACTTTTTTCGCGCAACACACCGTCCAATGATTGTGAGCAAATGTGCCAAATGATTTTAAAATCGCACAATGAACGACATAGTTATGGCCCGGACAAGCTCATTTATAGACATGTTTCTCCTTCAACTTCCAAGTGTGACCTTGACCTTGGAGATATTGACATTATTCTTGCGCGCTACACACCGTCCAATGATAGTGAACAAATGTGCCAAATCATTTAAAAATCTCACAATGAACGACATAGTTATGGCCCGGACAAGCATTTGACCTTTGAACTTAGTGTGACCCTGACCTTGGAAATATCGACGTACTTCTTTCCCGCGACACGTCTTATGATGGTGAACAAATGTACCAAGTCATTTTAAAATCTAACGATAAATGACAAAGTTATGGTCTGGACAAACTTTCGGTTTAAAACGCATTAAGTGACCCCATGACCTAGTTTTTGACCCGGCATGACCCATATTCAAACTTGGCCTAGACATCATCTAGATACAACTTCTAACCAAGTATGGTGAAGATCGGATGAATTTTCGGGACAGACAGACAGACGGACAGACCCGACCGACCGACAAAGTTACTCCTATATAGCCCCCATTACCAATGGTAATGGGGGTATTATGAATAACAACAAAGAAACTGTTTGATAAAACATTAAAATGTTTTGTCATTCAAGCACATATGCTTATTGAGGTAAAATACCCAGCGGAAGTTCACCATATGGCTCTTCGAGGGCGTGCACCATGAGAGCACTTCAAAAAAGTTCATATTTTTTATATTTAATCAGTATTTGGCTGTTAAATTATAAAATGTTTTTGTTTGTCGGTCGTTTTGCTCCAATACATATTCTTTATTTCACAACTGTTTTTTAAATGTGAGCATGCACAGTCAATATACGTACCATAATATTAAAAAAATATTTTAGGTCTGTTCAAACAAATTAAGACTTTATTGCATGTAAACAATTGATGCAAATTTAAATGGGTCTTAAGCCATATGCGGCCATCGTAACTCCAGCTCAGCTCTTGCAATCTAGTAAGTCACACAAGGACTTATGGTCCCATTAGCGAACAGGGTAGCTCTTGGCCAGATTGCCAGAATGCGCATGCTGGTCTGGTGCTATGCTGGCTGCATATTGCATACAACCTATTTTGACATGGTGTGGGTCGAATCTTTAATACTGATGACATGTGGAATAATATTCACGTTTGTTAAAAATCAATAACTATGGAGATCAACGGATATCTATTGTCAGATGAAGACAACGGACCTGATGCTACCTTGGTTTTAACTATCTGAAATCATCTGTTGTTATGGTTGAGATATTAACGATAACTGGAAAGCATGATGTGTACACTTTACAACAATACAAATCGATTAAATCAAGGCTAAGAACAATACAAAGAGAACTGAAGGCAATTAACAGAGTAAAGTCTCTCTGCCATTCGATGTTATTTAATACATGTACATAAGATCCAAAAACATATTGAGAATGCTTTATCTAAAGACCGTTATACAATAATCATTATGACCCAGAAAATACAGTTATAAACTTCTATCTTACCCTAGTCTTATTTATAAGACGTGCAAAGAATTTAGAAATACTTTTTAAATGGGCTAAATTCTTTGGAACGTCTTATTGACCAACGAACAATTACGTGGTGGAAACCAGAAAGTTTAAAAGTTCATCAATTTGCATAAAATTGTAAAATAACATTACCAACTTATAAAGTTTTAGTTCAGAAGTCCATTTTTACCTCAAATATTGTCGAATTGAAGTCAGAAAGGAATTAATTCTTCAGTTGAACTTCTGGTTAAATCGCAATACAATCAGTGACCACTCGCTATGTAATGAAACAGATTTGAATATCAACCAATCAGAAGATGGTATTACGGTGTGACGTGTACGCATAAATAACATCGTTTTACTATGTAACGCTCTGCGCTCACAACAGACGAACGCAAACTGTGTTTTCGCCCATTTATTCTTTACATTTAAACCACATGGTTTACATCGAGGCTGCGTTATCGATAAATATCTACCAGCAAGCAAATCGATAGATATTGAAAATTTGAATAGTGGTTCAATTTAAATTGCTCAGGGCAGGCGCGCAAAATTCAAAGTGGCATTACATAATTCTTACGGAACACTATCCAGAAATGAATTATCTACACGGGTATGTAAATTTTATTGCAATCCGCTGATATTATTATATATTAACTGTCTGATATTGGGGCTTGAATGTTGCGCACAAAATACTTGCACAACAATAAAGACAAAGAAGGAAAACTTTCCACTATGTTTTTGTCTTTCCCCCGTTGTACGCTCCAAATATTACCCATATAAAAGGTAGCTTAATATTTAAGAGCGTCAACAAGTTGGAATAATCTTACCCCTGGGTATACAAATTGTATTAATTAAAGTTAAACGTGCAATACATGAAAGCTCTACCATTTGTCATTTCGGTCGTAAGGATATATAAACAGAAGACTCAATCACAACTGTCTCTGCAACAAGTTGAATGTTTTCCTCGATATTGAGACTCGTGTCCGAAACCATAACATCCGAAATAATGTCACTGTTCGACCTCGCAAGTTACTTGTAATTTATCCGACACTAAGGTCTTTTGACGACTGAATGACACAGACTCTCATTTAAAACCTTGTTTCGTGGTAAAAATTCGTCTTTTGATGACTGGCATCATACAAAAATATACTTACAAACTCATCTCTTGAAACATGTGTCGCGAGTATATGCGGTTTAAAACAGGTTACATTCCACTAAATCATTTTGCATCCCTCTGAGGCCAAGGGACAAACCATCTAATTAGTAACATCACTCAGTTGTGATCCCCACACTATCAGGCTGTTCTGGCTATTACATATTTTAATGTTTCAACTAAATTGCATGAATTATTTAAGTAGTTTGATCCATAATTTTTTGCGGACAACCAACTGAATGATTTCAATGCACCCCTTCCTGCTGGGATATAAATACAAATGCAGAATTAATACATATTTTTCACCGATTTCTGATAGTAAACTGTCTATTAACCACGTTACCTGGAGATACATGCCAGGAAAAGCAGCAATATGGATAGGCTTGTTACAGGCGTTCACACTTGGCACAGGGGCCGGATTGGCCGCACTAGTTGTCGCAGACTGGACTGGCTGTGATATAGAGGCCATTGTAATCATGCTGTCATCAGCCAACACTGGATTGAAGGTTCCGATAACTCATGAGTGAATAATTAACATTGTTAAGATGTAGTATGCTCAGCAATATGAACGACGCAAACGGATAAAAATTATGAAAGAAATAGCTGCCGGAAAGAATCCCTTTTCTTAAAACAGATGCATAAATCACTATAGTGTGCATAAATGTGTCCCTTTTTATTTATATGATAATTTAAGGTCCATTCAATATAATATATGTCTAACATAGTGATAGGATTGGTAAAAACATTTCTTTTTCTATTTCTTAAATGTATCTGAAGATTTAGACTTTCACAAATGCTAAAACTAACCAAAAATGAAAGTNATAAGAGTTTTGTGTTTGTAACACAAGTGGGTTTAAGTTCCACGTTTTATTCGATAATATAAATTATGATGGTCAGTGAACAATTCTAGACAATTCTATAAAGAATATATTATTAAATGGCAATTGGAAAGAGCCATCCACCTCTTTCTAGGTTTGACAAACAAGTGCCCACTACTATGATACACCTTTGACAATACCAGCAAATGACATTACTGCATACACTTTCCACCAGAAAAGACAGTGTTTACAAAGTTTGTGGGAAAATTCAAAAGATCATGACCTCTATATGAATGAAGACAGCTGTTCAAAAAGCTGATGCCTGACCTAGTTGTCAGTCAAATGTAAACAGAATGGGGCTAAAAAACTCACAGGTGCAAGTAACAGACCCTGGATAGTATTAATAAATAGATTAAATCATGTTTAATGAGAGAAAAATTGACAAAGAGCCATGACAAAAAAATCCCCACCTCTGATATAGGAATCATATTTTTATAATTTTCTGAATTAGAATTACATATATATTATATTTATATTTATATATACACACAAAGATGTTCATTTAAACATGTACGTGGAACACCTTTTGTTCAATTTTATTTATCTTTATTTAAGCAAGAAATTGCCAGTTCCTTATATTGGTTCTTTTACCTTATTAAGCGGCGAAACATGAAGTGGTTTCAATTACGTAAAACTAAGTTGAAATGTATTGCAATAAATATTTTTCATAACCAACCTACATGACGTTGTACAGTGATTTGTATTTATTTATTTGTATTTATATGTGGTACAAATTGGTTCCATAAAATTTATCTTTTAAGAAAGAAAATGCCAGTTCTTCCTTAATTGGTTAGAGTAATAAATAAGGAAGTGGTTCCTTTTTCCTTATTTAACCGCCAGCAATGAATTGGAGTGTAAATAAAAAACAAATATGTTTAAATGTGCTGTATTGCATTTTTATATCACATGCATGTATATGTAAAATAAATGTATAGCTTTCATAGGTTTGGTTAATGTGAAGTTAATATACAAAGTAGAAAATGCCAGTTCGGTTTAAAGAAGAAATCTTACACTTATTGCCATCAATTTGGTGAATACGAAATGTGCGAATTTTTTTTAGCTCGGCTGTTTTCGGAGAAAACCCAAGGTATTGTCATAGCCAGCTCATCGTCAGATATTTGGCATGCATGTGTATCTCATAGAGCTGCATATATTGAGTGGTGAAAGGTCAAGGTCATCCTTCAAGGTCAAAGGTAAAAAAACATATATACATTTTTTTTTCAAAACTGCACCCGCAGCCGAGCGTTGGCATCCGCTCTGCGGTGCTCTTGTTTTATTTTGTTATTACAAATATGATTGGTCAGTCCAATATCGAGAGTTAGATCTGGTCGGGGCATAAAGCAATCAGTACCTAAATCATGAACATACCTAACTGAACAATCATGAACATACCTAACTGAACAATCATGAACATACCTAACTGAACAATCATTAACATACCTAACTGAACAATCATGAACATACCTAACTGAACAATCATGAATGTTATAATCGTATATATTTTGCAAAAGATCAATCAATAAACATCTTTATTGATTAAGATATATCTTAGCTATTTGAAGAGATTAAAACATGGACCAGCCTCCTGTGTAATATTGCATAATCAGAAAATAGTTTGCAGTCTTCACAACTTCCGTCAAAGATCTANTCCGTCAAAGTGCCAGTCTATAAATATTTTGAAGAGAAAAAAACACAACAAACAAACAAAAGAAGAACAGATAACCCTGCAGAAATCTTTCTAATGAACACTTTGACGACCAAAGTAAAAACAAAATAATAAAAACACTGCATTGAAATAGAAATCATAACACCGAGTTGTTAATGTTAGTCGCTTGGTTCCTATACACGAGATGTCAGTAGTTTCTATTTGAGCAAGGGAAATAAAACTGTTCGTAGTTTGTATACTCTGTATAACAAGCGGCAAAAGTACAATGATATGATATTTCATTCGCAGCATGCGCTTCCGAACATAAACATAGTTAAATGCATTTCATACAAACGTTCTCAGTGAAAAACAAAACAACATTTTATTTCATAACAACGGACACTCTTTTTAAATGCATGGAACAGTATTCGCTGAAGGAGGCTTGATTTCGTATGCTATGTTAGCGATACCAGTAGCCAAAATAGCTAATGGCTACTGAAATCTCAAATTGGCTACTAAAATGTATGAATATTATTTTAAAACTTTTTGAGCTAATATTTCAAATAAAATGATTGATGGCTACTTATTCAGATTTCTTAGCGCCAACCTAGGTATGGTAGATATTTCAGCGCCAGTCTATGCTGATGAAGGGAGCAGCCTATTTCGGCCTCGCCTTTTTCCGTGAAATCCTTGCTTATTAGGCCTCACTGCCTATGGGTTAAGGTTAGTGTTAGGGTTCAGTTATAGTAAGGTTCACTCTTACACTCACGGTTTGTTGATAAAGGCCGAATAAGCCTGCATCCCCTTCGGAAATCTGCAACGCTTTATTTTAAGTAGAATTTCTGTAGTCATTCATTTATACTATATTGGCAATATAAATATCGTGAAGGATTATAAATTATAATGTTATGTGGCCATAAATGTAACAAAATAATATTGAATTGAAACATGGTCAATGGTTGATATGAACATGACGTTTAAATCGATAAGCACATAATAAACTCTCGCAGATGAACCACTCGGTTTAAAGGCATATACATTTAAATTGAAATGACGCTTGACAGTGACTGCCACAATGGGTCAATATTGACATGAGCAAAGCAAGATCAGTCAAAACACCAGACCTATACAAACAGGTAGGCTGGTATACCTATACAAACAGGTAGGTTTGTATACCTATACAAACAGGTAGGTTTGTATAGGTCCCTGAAAACACTTTTTTTTTCACTTCTTGCTCTGAAAATTGAAAACAGAAATGAATTCATTTCAGCAATAGGGGCAATATAGAGAGTGTTTTTATTGGTTTATAGATTTTGTTCCAGTGGAAAACAGGTGTAGTAAGAAAATCAAGAATTTCATTTCATTTTTCTTTTCTTCTGAATAAAATAAATACATAAATGTTTTCACTTGTTATGCTGAACACAATAAATACATTTATATTTATACATACAGATAATTTAAGTCTAGAATTTTTCAAGATTTTACATTGACTATATATATTTCATATTAATCTTACAATTTTGTAAGTAAACAATATATACAAATTTCAAAGAACAAACAAAAACAGGAAACATCACACGTTTTGCCTATTTAATAAATAATGTGCCTGTTTTGCATTTGAAAGATCCGATTGTTTGATTTGATCAATAACAAATGAACCAACTTCAATTAATTCATATTAACCAACATAAATGAGCCACGCTCTGTGCAAAGAGGGCATATGCCTAAAGTGTCATCCCAGTCAGCACAGGCTAATCAGAGATGACACTTTCCGCCTATAATGGATTTTTGCTAAGAAGATACTTCCTTTAAATGAAAAATACCATACATGTACAAGCAAAAAGTGTGGTCTTTGTTAAGCACTGCACAATCTTATCTAATATGGGACCACACTTTATGCACATGCCCATTTTCCCATAGCGAGGCTCAATTGTTTCAGTGTATGGGTTAAGACATGATCCAGCTAAATTTAATAGGATTAAAGTCATCAAACCAATATCCATGTCTCGCTTAGAAGATACTTCCTTTAAATGAAAAATACCATACATGTACAAGCAAAAAGTGTATAAATTCCAAAGTTTCACATCCATAAAGAATCACGCTTCTTCATTAAAAATGATTTATTATAGTTCGATTGCATCGATGACTAGGGCTTATTGAAATGCTCTTGATTCTTTTTCCTGGGAAGAACCAGTACTTAGTGTCTTTGGGAAAGATCTAAAGAACGGTCCGATGGTTGGAATCAAACTCATGTCCTCCCTATTGCTAGTTTAAAAAAGTTTCACATTAATAAAGAATCCCGCTTCTTCATCAACTTCTTGTTTCNAAGTCAACAATATATACAAATTTCAAAGAACAAACAAAAACAGGAAACATCACACGATTTGCCTATTTAATAAATAATGTGCCCGTTTTGCATTTGAAAGACCCGATTGTTTGATTTGATCAATAAAAAAATGATCCAACTTAAATTAATTCATATTAACCAACATAAATGAGCCCCGCTCTGGGCAAACAGGGCATATGCCAAAAGTGTCATCCCAGTCAGCACAGGCTAATCAGAGATGACACTTTCCGCCTAAAATGGATTTTTGCTAAGAAGATACTTCCTTTAAAAGAAAAATACCATAGATGAACAAGCAAAAAGTGTGGTCTCTGTTAAGCACTGCACAATCTTATCTAATCTGCGACCACACTTTATGCACATACCCATTTTCCCATAGCGAGGCTCAATTTTTTCAGTGTATGGGTTTAAACATGATCCAGCTAAATTAAATAGGATTAAAGTCATCAAACCAATATCCATGTCTCAATAAGACTATGGGTTTAAAACAGTACAGTTTATATAAATATAAATAAATTAGTTTAAAACAAACTCTAAGTCAGAACATGACTAGACATTACAGAAAATGGCAAAGTTTAAAATTGCCCCCTATTTTTTTATTGGGAAACCAGGACATTCTTAGAGGCATTCATGGTTACAATAAAATGGGCTGAAAAAGCCACACATTTAAAACAGGTTCAATAAGTATTGTTGCAAAGTAGACATCACACCTACAAAGTACTTTATAATCCTTTCTATTCATCGGCATAAAACTTAATGGTTTAAAAAAAATGAGTTTTTCATGGACATGTAAATCATTGATTTCTGATTTTGAAATGGCCTCAGTCATTTTTTAAATGTATTTGTGTTAAATTCTTGGATTGGTCAACCCACGAAACCAACGAAAAAATTATTTCCCACGAATAATAATGATTAAACAGTATATATTCCAAAGTTTCACATCCATAAAGAATCACGCTTCTTCATTAAAAATGATTTATTTTAGCTCGATTGCATCAAAAGACTAGGGCTTATTGAAATGCTCTTGATTCTGTTTCCTGGGAAGAACCAGTACTAAGTGTCTTTGGGAAAGATCTAAAGAACAGTCCCATGGTTGGGATCAAACTCATGTCCTCCCTATTGCTAGTTTCAAAAAGTTTCACATTAATAAAGAATCCCGCTTCTTCATCAACTTCTTGTTTCTGTTGGAAACGTATTCCTTCCGTGCAGGATTCAACCTGAGCTCCAGTATGTTGTTAAACTTCTGTACAATCTCGCTAAACACCGCAATGTCAGCCTCGAAGTCGTGGTGTTTCAACTCATGTCCATTGAAGTAGGCAAGACGGAACACTGATTTACCTGCACAACAGAAAACAGAAATAAGAAATACATGAATGAACAGTATTTTTGTATTGTTCTGTTGAAGTTTTAATGAGTTTCTTAGCAAAAGGAGGCTTGCGGAAATATATATGAAGGCCTAATGGAGTTCGAGTGTTGTAAGACTGTCTTCATTGTTGTATATAATCATTATCATCATAATCATATCTACTATCATAATTATCTTCTTCATCATCACTACCGTAACCACCACAATCATCATCATTATCACCCCCACAAACATACAACCCACCACCACTGTCACCATCATTATCATCATCAACACCATCATCATCTTTACATCCCCCAACATTATCATCATCAACACCGTCACCAACATTTTTGTCAACATCAACACCATCACCACCATCATTATCACCATCACCATCGTGATCAAAGCAATTGGCCGATGCCATGTCAGAGTAGACTTAAGCTTGTCAGAGTAGTNTTTGAGTGTTGTAAGACATCATCATTGTTGTATATAATCATCATCAACATAATCATCATCGTGACTACAACCACCACCATCATAATCATCATCACCATCACTAAAACCACCACCATCATCATCATAATCATCATCACCATCAATACAACCACCACCATCATAATCATCATCACTACAACCACCACCATCATCATCATAATCATCATCACCATCACTACAACCACCACCATCATCATCATCATATCCACTATCATAATTATCTTTTTCATCATCATCACCACCACCACCACCACAGTCATCATCAGCATCACCCTCACAACCATAAAACTCACCACCACCGTCACCAATCCATCATTATCATCATCAACACCACCATCATCATTACCATCACCAACATTATTATCATCATTAACACCATCATTGCCATCACCAACACCATCACCATCGTGATCAAAGCAATGAGCCGATGACATGTCAGAGTAGAATTGAGTTTGTCTGAGAGAGGTACCGTATACCCCTGATACGGTTTTACTCAAGTCATAATAAACATGATATAAAAACTATAATTTGAAAAGGGGGCATAACATGAGCAATTTTGAACAGAGGGTGGTGACAATTACTCATACACACGCTCATTTAATAAGGAAGAATTCATGCATGTTTGAATGTTGTATGTTAAAAAGTGCAGTGGTACTTCCAAGGAACAGTTTGTGTGTAGGGATAGAAACAATCGTTGCAAAAATTACCTCAGATTGTTTACAAATGCATGCCTTTTCATCTATATAGTTTATTATACAAGTCTGCTCATAATCTGTCTAGCCTGAAAACCAACAACAAAACAATCAGTATATTACCCCCATCTTTCTCCTCAAAGATATCACATGATGCAATGTTATCAGCGTCATAGGTAACTGCCTTCTGTCGGTTGATTCTCGCACTGCTTTTTCTCACCACAGGGTCTATGTCTACCTTTTCTCCGCTTATCCCTGGAACATCAACCCAAGAATTGAACAAGGAAGCGTTCTGGGAAATTTGAACTTAATGCATTTGCGTAAAATGTCGTCCAAGGCTAATCACAGACGCCTTTTTCTGCTTTTTTAGTTTTTCTCTTTAAAAAGTCTCTTCTCAGCGATCAAGTTAAGGTTGACAGTGTTGTCCTTGATTAGCCTGTGCGGACTGAACTTAAGGAACATGCTTTTAGCCCAGATTTCAAACAGCGACACTCAACAGATAATACACAGATCAACACAAGTATGGAATACCCATGTAATTTAAAGGTTCAAACACCGCCATCCCGTTTTATCAACTAATAATATATGCATTTAAATAATAACGGGACATACAACATGTAATTTTGATAGGTTTTAAAATTTGTGAAGTTTGTTTGTATCCAAAGATTCTGTGAAAATGGGGCTTAATGCAGTTTGCACATGCTTATCAGGGGCGACACTTTCCCCATGGACTAGATGTATGCTTAGAAGAAACTTCCTTGAAACCAAAAATTCTATAAACGCGTAAAATATTGACATTGGAAAGGAGAAAATAAGATGGCATAAATGTCGTACAGAGCTGCACCTCCGTGTTGGTCCTCAGTTTGTGCATTCTGGGAAATCTGGGTATAATTGCAGTCTGAACAGGCTTATCATGGACAACACTTTCCACTTTTGAGATATTTTTTGCTTAAAGAAAGTATCATCTTAGCGAAAAATCAAGTTAAAGCGAAAAGTGTTGTCCCTGATTAGCCTGTTTGGACTTAAAAGGCTAATCTGGGACAACACTTTATGCACATGCATTACGCCCGGATTTCCAAGAATGAGAATCCCTAATCCCTAGCGCAAGCTGTAAATGCCTCACCAGCTGCACCTCTGTGTTGGTCCTCAGTTTGTGCACCATGCTGACCAGGTAGGACTTGTAGTGGTGACTCGTGAGGGACTCGGCCATCTCTGAGGACCTGCCATTGTCTATTTCTGTGGCGTCACCTCGGGAACCTGTGGACAAGGGGAAGGCGAGAAACGTTTGTAGACATAACACATGAGCCCTGCTCTGTGAAATAAGGGTTAAATGCATGGGCGTAAAGTTGTCCCTTATTAGCCTTTGCAGTCCGCACAGGCTAATCAGGGATGACACTTTCGGCCTAAACTGGAAAGAAAAGACTTCATTTAAAACATAAGATTCTATAAAAGAGGAAAGCTCTCCTCCGACTGCACACGCTTATCTTGGACGACACTTTATGCACATGCNTTTTGCTCACCACAGGGTCTATGTCTACCTTTTCTCCGCTTATCCCTGGGACACCAAACCAGGAATTTAATAGGGAAGCGTTTTGGTTTATCTGTACTTAATTCATGTGTTTAACGTGTCTTCCCAGATGAGCCTGTTTAGTAGTTTTTTTTTAAGAAAGTCTCTTTCTGCACATAATAATCAAGGAAGCCACAAGCCGCCTTGACAGGATTTTCTTTTCTTTTTTTAAATCCATAAAAGCCGTTTATGCCGTACCTAGCTGCACCTCTGTGTTGGTCCTCAGTTTGTGCACCATGCTGACCTGGTAGGACTTGTAGTGGTGACTGGTGAGCGACTCAGCCAACTCTGAGGACTTGCCATTGTCCACTTCTGTGGCGTCACCACGAGAACCTGTGGACGGGAGAAGGCGAGAAATGTTTGTAGATATAACATATTCATTCTATGATTCTGACACAATACTGTGCAGTTCTTGGTGTTTGTTTCTTAAAATGAGGGATGATATGAGCTTTCAAACAATAACATATTAATTCTATCATTTCTGAAACCCTACTGATATACGATAATGGATAACACACTTAAATCAATAACATTCTAAATTTAACATTATTTTATGCAAATTACAATACATATATTTGTTCAGTGTCCGAACATTAAGAGTCACAAAAAAGATATAATTAGAAGGCTATCGCACAACTGTTGCTACTCGACACATGAGCCTCGCTCTGGAAAAACAGTTTTTTGCAAGTGTGTAAAGTATCGTCCCAGATAAGTCTATGCAGTATGCACAGGCTTATCAAGGACAACGCTTTCCGTCTTGACTGGATTTTCATTTCCTAAAGGCCTTTTTTTAACAAAAATTTCATAAAAGTGGAAAGTGTCGTCCCTGATAAGCCTGTGCAGACTGCTTTTCTTCTTGACTTGATTTACGTTTACAAAAATTCATTTGAACAAAAAACATAAAAGCAGAAAGTGTTGTCCATGATGATCATTTGCAGACTGCTCAGGCTAATCTGAGACTACACTTCACAACATGCATTATGCCCCGTTTTCCCAGAGCGCGGCTAATATGTTTTTGAAAGTCTTACTGTTTTCTCGGACCAGCACAAACTCCAGCGTATCCATGCTGGCCAGGTTACACTCCAGATCAATAGACACCCCGGGCACCGAGTCCTTTTCCAGGTTATAACACTGACCTGAAACAGTGAAATAAAGCTCTGGCATTCATGATCTGAATTAGCAAAAATTACTGTAAAATCATTAATATTCATGGGACATTAATTTTTGTTGATTTCATAGTTCCACAAATTTTACAGAAACAAGTGCGAAAATGAATGACGCAAATTCCTCTTTTGTTTTTCAAAAATAAAAATTCCACCTGCAATTTAAGTGTCAACATTTTAATAAAAACGTGAAATTTCATGCTGACAAATATAAATGATTGTACAGTATACATGTTGTATATTCATTGCAACGTTATTTTAAGGTCAGTGCAAGGTAAATATTGGTTATGGTTTTATACAAGTTTTATTTCACAGAAACATTTACATAAAACAATTGAAAGCATGCACTAAATGTGTAACCTGACCTAAAACAAACAAAGAATTACTGATCTTTTACTGATATTCTGTAATCCAGTATAGCAAGAACAGAAAAGAGGCATGGTAGTTACACTGATCTAAGGTTAAATGAAGAAATGTGTCTCAAATTATCCACATTGACCATTGGTAAAATGAAGAAATGTGTCTCAAATTATCCACATTGACCATAGGTAAAATGAAGAAATATGTATCAAATTATCAACATTGACCATTGGTAAAATGAAGAAATGTGTCTCAAATTATCCACATTGACCATTGGTAAAATGAAGAAATATGTAT
The DNA here is from genome assembly GCA_007657795.1 of Dreissena rostriformis. Taxonomy (NCBI): domain Eukaryota; kingdom Metazoa; phylum Mollusca; class Bivalvia; order Myida; family Dreissenidae; genus Dreissena; species Dreissena rostriformis. Next base: position 31,859 of record VMBQ01007490.1, on the reverse strand, counting down.
CAAATTATCAACATTGATCATAGGTAAAATGAAGAAATATGTATCAAATTATCAACATTGACCATTGGTAAAATGAAGAAATATGTATCAAATTATCAACATTGACCATTGGTAAAATGAAGAAAAATGTATCAAATTATCAACATTGACCATAGGTAAAATGAAGAAGTGTGTCTCAAATTATCCACATTGACCATAGGTAAAATAAAGAAAAATGTCTCAATTTATCCACATTGACCATATGTAAAATGAAGAAATATGTCTCAAATTATCCACATTGACCATATGTAAAATGAAGAAATATGTCTCAAATTATCAACATTGGCCATTGGTAAAATGAAGAAATATGTCTCAAATTATCCACATTGACCATAGGTAAAATGAAGAAGTGTGTCTCAATTTATCCACATTGACCATAGGTAAAATGAAGAAGTGTGTCTCAATTTATCCACATTGACCATATGTGAAATGAAGAAATATGTCTCAAATTATCCACATTGACCATATGTAAAATGAAGAAATGTGTCTCAATTTATCCACATTGACCATATGTAAAATGAAGAAGTATGTCTCAATTTATCCACATTGACCATAGGTAAAATGAAGAAATGTGTCTCAATTTATCCACATTGATCATATGTAAAATGAAGAAATATGTCTCAATTTATCCACACTGACCATAGGTAAAATGAAGAAGTATGTCTCAATTTATCTACATTGACCATAGATAAAATGAAGAAGTGTGTCTCAATTTATCCACATTGACCATAGGTAAAATGAAGAAATATGTCTCAATTTATCCACATTGACCATATGTAAAATGAAGAAGTGTGTCTCAAATTATCCACACTGACCATAGGTAAAATGAAGAAGTATGTCTCAATTTATCCACATTGACCATATGTAAAATGAAGAAATATGTCTCAAATTATCCACATTGACCATATGTAAAATGAAGAAATATGTCTCAATTTATCCACATTGACCATATGTAAAATGAAGAAATGTCTCAAATTATCCACATTGACCATATGTAAAATGAAGAAATATGTCTCAGTTTATCCACATTGACCATAGGTAAAATGAAGAAATATGTCTCAATTTATCCACATTGACCATAGATATAATTAAGAAATGTGTCTCAATGTATCTACACTGACCTTAGTTAAAATGAAGAAATTTTTCCTCGATTTTTTTACACTTAAAAGTTAAAACCCATATAATGCTCAAAATAAACCAATATTCCAAACAATACTTCGTAAAATAAAGTTAAAACATAAACAATCAGTGTTCCGTATAGCAATAGCCAAAACATGTATTGCTATATGTGGTCTGGTAACATAGATTTAACAATATATACAAAGCCCTTTTTTTTATTTTTTTGTGGTACAATATATTCAACGCGTGTTCATGTACCAATTTAGTGTTTGTGTGTCCTATGAATAGATATCATTGCAGGAAATAAAATTGCAATATATTGTGTCACAAACAAATACAAATGGGCATTTTATATCTTGTTAAATCTATATATGTTACAAGATTACATCTAGTGTTGAATTTTTGGCTATTGCTGTTTAATTTTTGAAAACCATCATTTTACCAAACTGTGAACAAGTCCCTTTAATCTCTATCCATTTTTTAAAAGCACTTCTTGCATACACTATTAAGGTCTTTAACTTTGCTGAATATTTGTTCAATGCTAAGAAACATTTTTTGCAAAATCTGATTGTAAAGAAATCAATATTAAGTAAATGTAAACAGGTAATATTATAAAACAACTGCTTGAAGATCATTTAATTTGATGTTAAAGGTATTACAAAATTGCTAACTTAATTAATGTAAAAACTAGGGCTGTCACGATACGCCGTGAGCGTACCGCGGTATATCNATTAAAATTGCCTAACATGACGTTTGCATGAAGAGTTATACAAGGCATTTATTACACAATACATTATGTTGATCATTAATTAAAATGCGAGTTCGAATGGTTCCCAACCACTTTGATATATCCTATTGATATTTCATATTTGTTTTACCACTAAATGTTTGACAACCTTTTTGGAGCCAACCGGAATAAAAAGTCGTTACCTCAAAATAACTTGATTTACAATCAAACAACAAAATACAAGATTTTTTTGACGAGAAAATAAACAGATAACAAAGAGTGGTTAAAAGAATGAAAATGTCAGTCAAACCCTAGTCCAAAAAACTCTGTCAACACCCTTGCTAAAATACAACAACTCCATTTGTTGCACAGCAAGTACATGAAAAATGTACGAGCTTCTTTCTGGGAAAACTGGGCTTAATGCATGTGCAGAAAGTGTTGTCCCAGATTAGCCTGTGCAGTCCGCACATGCTAATCAGGGATGACTTTATGCACATGCATTAAACCATGTTTGCCCAGAACGAGGCTCACTGCATTCATTCTTTTTCGTGTGTCATATCTTTTGTGGAGTTTACATCCTGCAGTCAAATGAAAGGCTCTGTCTGGCGGGATGCAACTTGGCATCTTATATACCGTTATCAGACTTAGCCTCTTTCTGGGAAAACTGGACTTAATGCATGTGCGGAAAGTGTCATTCCAGACAGGCTAATCAGGGATGACATTTTCCATCTACAGTGGTTTTTCGCTTAACAGAGACTTCCTTTAAAATTATTTTTTGTACAAGCAAAGAGTTTCATCGCTGATAAGCCTGTGCGAACTGCAAAGGCTAATGTGGGATGACACTTAACACACATGCATTAAGTCCAGTTTTCCCAGAACGAGGCTTAGACTCATGAATGGAAATATGCACTCAAAAATGTTCCACATACAACCATTCCTTACCTGGCCTGACTTTGATGTTTCTTTGTTTGAGAACCTTGTCCAAGATCTCTTTCATCAAGATGTTGGTGTTGTCGATGGGGAACTTGTTGAAGCCTCTGNTTTGAGAACCTTGTCCAAGATCTCTTTCATCAAGATGTTGGTGTTGTCGATGGGTAACTTGTTGAAGCCTATGTGTGGAATGTTGCTGAAAGGATATAGCATCATACAGCAACAATTCCACTAAGTTTAAACCTATTTATAAAAGCTCAGGTCTCTTTCAACGCTCTCAAGTCTGTTTCCTGGGTAGAACCAGTACTTGGTGTCTTAGATGGAGATTTAAAGAACACGCCCACTATGGGGATCAAACCCATGACCATCTGGTTGCTAGCGGACACACCCACTACCTTTTAAGTTTGTAGTTCTGACTTCCAGGGCTATAATTTTGAAAGTCTCAGTCATAAAATCTGGGAGTTCCACTTTAAAATCAGAATTTTTTTGTTAACTTAGGAGTAAGAAGTTGCGTCTTTTTATTTTCATATAATTGTTAGAATATAACAAAAGAATACAGTCATACATCTGAAGCTGTTGTGCAGCTGCTAGTTGTTGAAAAGAAATGGCTAAGCAGACTTACACAGTAACGATGATGGTCTTCTTGCTGCTGGTGTAAGTGGGCACGTCTTTCTCCACGAGGGCCAGCTTGGTGAACCCGAACTTTGAGACCGGTTCCCGACTGTCGATGCTCGGGAAGTCAACGTCAACCTCTCCATCATCCTCTGCGATGTGCAGGCAGTACATGTCTATGTTCTCTCTGGCACAACAAATCACCAAATTTCTTCAGTAAATAATGCCAAAATGTAAGTACAAGAGGACCATGGTGAAACTGGTCGCTCACCTGAGTAGTTTTTTTTTAATTGGGTTTATATGTTCTCTCTGGGAACAAAAAATGAGCCTCGTCCTGAGAAAACTGGTTAGCCAGTGTAGTCATTACATGCTGATGAGGGACGACCATTCCGCTTTAATGTTTTTTTTTTCGTTTAAAGGAAGTCTCTTCTAAGTAAAAATCGAGTTTAGGCAGATAGTGTCATCCCTTATTAGCCTGTGCACAATGTGCAGGCTTATCCTGGGCGACACTTTACACACATGCATTTAGCACAGTACAATGTATTCCAGAACGAGGTTCAAATAAAATTCACTCAAGAGTGTTTCTTTGGTCATATTTGGTCAATCACAATCTCAAAGCAAAGTGTTTGATTTTCAAAAATAACTGCCTAAAAGTCCCAATTGAAAGCCCCCTCCCCTCAAACACAACAAAGGATTTTTACTTTAAAACGGGAAAATCTGTACATAACTCTGATTGGGAGGACAACACTTTCAAAAACCAGTTTTCCGCACACAGAGCTAAACTGTTTCCCACTCAGCAGCAACGTGAAAATGGCTACATGCAACCAGCGTAAAACAAGAACAGCCTGCAAGTAGCTCAGAAGCAACGTGCAAATGGCTACATGCAACCAGCGTAAAACAAGAACAGCCTGCAAGTAGCTCAGAAGCAACGTGAAAATGGCTACATGCAACCAGCGTAAAACATGAACAGCCTGCAAGTAGTTTGAAGTCTGTTCATGTTTCATGCTGTTTGCTGCTCATCAGTTTCTTAGTGTTGGAAATAAAGCCTTTAAATCTTGAATCTACCGGTAGTAAGAAATTTCTTTAATTTTTTTGATATCTTTACGGACAAACATGCCAAATGCAATTATAAGCGGTAAAGGGTTAAATGCTAAGAAATATTCAGAAAAGTGCTGCAGAACAGGTTTTTTTCACAATTAAGGATTTTACCCTTCAAAATAGGTAAATCAGTACAAAACTCTTATTGGAAAGCCATCATTTTCCAATACCGAATTCTCCACAGAGCTTAAATGCTAAGAAATTAAGAAATAAAATACCATTTTCAAATACCTTTTCTCTGCAAATCTTTAATGCAAAGAAATAATCAGAAACATACTGCAAAACAGGTTCGCGCATTTCGTTTGTATCCTGCCAGCAAATCAGTCCCACCAGGTCCTGGATCTTGGCACTGGAAACCACAACAACAGACATCGGGTACGACCGGTCCTCTGCACCGACCATTGTGAGGAAGATGTCAATTTTCTTTGTTGGAACTCCTACGCTGGCCTGAAAGTATTTATTTTAAATTAAATGAGCCGCGTTCTGGGAAAACTGAACTTAATGCGTGAAAATAAGGGGTTGTCCCAGATTAGCCTGTTCAGTCTTCACAGACTAATCAGGGATGGCACTTTTCACTTTTATGGTATTTTTCATATGAAGGAGATCTATTCTGAACAAAAAACCAGATAAGGCAAGAAGTGTTGTCCCTGATTAGCCTGTGCGGACTAAACAGGCTAATCTGGGACAACACTTTATGCACATGCGCTTAGCCCAATTTTCTCAGAACGAGGATCAACGTTAAATATCTCTGGTGTATTATCACATACTTTGCTACATATGCCTAATATAACACTTAAACTTGGTTTTATGAAAATATGAGGGAACATATTATACAAAATTTTCTTTTCTCTTTGTCAGTTTTTTTTTAACAAATGATTTTCTTTTTTATTCCAAATAAAGTTCACATTGAGAGAGGAATTTTCATGTCATTATAGGGGAAAACTAACAATTTTGAGCATGGGAATGGAGCCAAAATAAGCCCTAAAAAATCACTTTAAATACAAGGGGTAAATGTAAATCTCGTTTGCTAGGTTATTGTCAGCTGAGGTTTTTAAAAGTAACCCTTGTAATCTAAAGTTTGCTATAAAGTACCTGGGGTACAGAAAATATAATAAAAATAACCCTGGAGTATGGCCGGGTGCCTTTAATCGTATTTTCTCTAGCTGGGGTACAATATAGTATACTTGAGGGTACCTGGGGTACTTTTAAGTAGTACCTAAGCCGACAACAACCAATTGAGCGTTGCTTACCACCCAATCAAATTTGGCATACTCCAGGAATGTATTATCACCCAGATTGGCGCTGGCTTGGATTGGCTCAGAGAGCCTGGAGAGCACTGTGGATCGAATCTGACCCTTAACTCCATCTATGACTTTCTTCTCGAATAAATGACCTTTGTCATTCACTGAAAAGGTAAGTTTTGTTTAGTTAAAACCTATTTAAGCCGCGCTATGGGAAAACAGGGCTAAATGCATGTCCGAAAGTGTTGTCCAAGATTAGCTTGTGCAGTCCGCACAGGCTAATCAGGGACGACCATTTACGCTTTCACTGGATTTTTATCTTTAAAGGAAGTGTCTTCTTTAAAAAAAGCAAGACTCATTGACTTTTGCTCAATTGCATCGAAAGCCAAGTCCGTTTCCTGGCGCGAACCAGAACTTTGTATCTTTGAAGGAGATCGAAAGAACGCTCCCACGTGATCAAAATCAAACCTGTGACCTGCCGGTCACTGCAAAGGTTGAAAAGATTTGTTTTCGTATTGTTCTACCATTGGTAGGTTTTCTAGAAAGAGGGAAATTCTGGGTCCTGATCAATAAAAGTGGGAATTTGATCTGTTTCAGCAAAGAAATCCATAATTNTGCCGAACTCGAAACTGGGTAACATGGGGTAAATTAACTAGGTCACGAGGTCAAATTAAATAAGATTTATTGTTACACTATAGAGGTCACATTAATTACCCAATGTTCATGAAACTAGGAAAGAACATTTGCCTCAATGATATCTTTGCCGAGTAAATATCTGGATTGAAACCTTGTGAACACTACCTGCTAAAAAGTTTGATTTCCTTAGGGTTTTATTTGGGTTTAAGAGTATGGCTTATTTCAGTGCTTTTTTCGACAAGGTTACTTTAATCTTTCACCTTTTAACGGTTTTGTTGTATCGTTCCTATGGTTATCTCGAAAATGCTTGATATAAAAAATGCACACTTCAATAAAAAAAAATCAGAATTAGGAAGGAAACATGCCCGCGTGTTTAAACCATTTCTTAATGATTTATAACTATTTATGTTGAATGCGAATGTCGTCTGATATTGTCAAGATTTGCCTTCTGTTATCTACGATGTTAGTGTGGAAACTTGTATATGTGCACTGACATTGTAGTAGACTGTCTGTGTGAGGAAATAGTATGCCGATACTCGTATCATAAAATGCTGTCAATTCTCAATGAAACCAAAACATCTTTATTATGGATGCCTCATTCCTTTGTTTACGATGCTTTCATTGTTTTCAGGGCAAACAAACATCCTATGGGTTAATAAAGCCGCTTACCCATGAGGTGTGTAGGTTAACTGAAAACCGTTATATGACTGAAAAACTGTTGAATACGGCGATTTATCAAAATAAACAAACACACCAAAACATTCGTACATGGTTCAAGGTGTTTATCATACAAAATGAGCCGCGTTATGGGAAAACTGGGCTAAATGTATGTGCATTAAGTGTCGTCCAAGATAAGACTGTGCAGTAAGCACATGCTTATCTGGGACGACACTTTCCTCCTAAACTGGATTCTTGGTTAGAAGAGACTTCATTTAAGCGAAAATTATCATAAAGGCGGAAAGTGTCGTCCCGGATCAGCCTGTAATTTACGCACATGCATTAAGCCCAATTAAGCCAGAACGAGACTCAAATGCAGTTCATCTAGAAACAACAGAAATAAACGGTAGTGAATGCCAAAATGTTTGCTTAGATATATTTGCATGCCTAAATGAGATACACATACATACCAAATATCAAGTTGCTATCTTCAATATTGCAAAAGTTATGCCCAACGTTTAAGTTTTCTGACAGACACACAGACGGACGGATGGACAGACAGACGGACGGACAGACGGACTGACAGTTCAACTGCTATATGCCACCCTACCGGGGACATAAAAAGTAATGAATAATTCTGGTTAAGTAATAGATGTAATACACATATGCTATCCACTGCTATATAATTTAAACTTTACAACCCTAGGGATAGTTGTTCAAAGCTTAAACGACCAATTAAGCTTACAGCATTTAAGTTTCGAATCAAGTCATTTACAGTTTATGACTTAATCGTTAATCCTTTAGTTTATGTGTAAATTGTTAACATAATTGTATGGTTGAATCATTTGCGCATTTTTGATAAAAACATTTTTTTTTATTAATTTTGTTATTTGGTCTCAATGAAACAGATGATTACCATAACTGTCCGTTAATGTTTTGAGCAACAGGGCCCTAGTATGTAATTCTCACCTGTTCAAATACGGCCACATTGTCACTGTTACACTCCCCTGGTACCACCCCGGCCCCTCCCACCAGCCCGGCAGCTAGGTTGTCTATGATGTTACCATAGAGATTGGACATCACCATCACATCAAACTGCTGGGGCTTGGATACCAGCTGTGAGAGAAACAAATTATGAGCTTCATTCAGGGAAAATGCGGTTAAATGCAAGTTTAATGCAAGTGCGTTAAATGTCGTCCCACATTATCCTGTGAAGTCCGCACAGGCTAATCTGGGACAACACTTTTCCCTTTAAAGTATTTTTCGTTTAAATGAAGTCTCTTCTTAGTGAAAATCCAATTAAGGCAGAAAGTGTCGTCCCTGATTAGCCTGTGCGGACTGCACAGTCTAATCAGGGACGACACTTTACGCACATGCATTAAACCACGTTTATCTAGAGCTGGGCTCTTATGGGGATAGATATTGTAAACATAAATTATTATTAACTATAAATCAGTGACATACACAAAGTATAAAATAGCCATTCCCATATCAGCAAGATAACACACTGGCAGTGACAGGATATTAGCAGCTAATTGAAATCATTTGTTACATAAATAAAAGGGTCATTATGGTCCTAAAGTGCTCACTTGAATTTAAGGTACACCAATTGTTTGAGACTGCCCTGGTGACCTTGTTTTTTTACCCAGGTTTAAAAGTTTCCTTGATATTGTCAATATTCACATTCTGGCCATGTTTCAACAAGTTATATATGTGGCTTTTAGAATGCATGGTTATATATTTTTTACAAGATATGACCAGCTGACCTATTTTTTTCGACAAACATCAACCAGATTAAAACTTGTCCTAAACTAAACATTCTGACCAAGTTTCATGACCAAATAAGTCATAGATGTGGCTTCTAGAGTGTAAACAACATTTTTCTTAGATCTGACCTTGTGACATAGTTTATGGACACATGCAACCCACATTTGAATTTTATCTAGACAGTGACATGATAAACATTCTGAACATTCAGAAGTGTCATTTAAATATCACTTAACAGAAGTAAAACATCCTATCCTCCTAAAAGACCCAACCAAAACTCTGAACTTTTCAATAAATCATGTAAAGTTAAAATAATTGGTTTGTTAGTTTATTTTGATTTGTCAATGTATTATTTGTTATGCACATTTGATTTCAAAAGCCGGGAATCAGGTCAAAAGAGTAAGAATAACAAACTCCATAACTATCAGAAATGCCTTAACATGCTTTGTCAATATCAGTCCCAGCTCAGCAATAACTAGCAAAAAAACAACTAAATGACTTAAAATGCTTTGGAAAAATCCGCCCCAGCCCAGGCAATATACCTGCATACATCAGTTGTCTACGATCATGTTCTCCAGCTTGATGGACGGGTAATACTTCCCAACTTCCTCACAGGATTTCAAGAACAGACCAACGGCAAGTTTCCTAAAATATTTGTCAAACTCTTTACACAAAAGTTTTTACAGATTGACCATCCTAAGCTGGAACCGTTCTTGTATATAAAAAATAATGGTTAATTCTGGCATTATTATCATCGACCAGTTTCTACAAATAAATGCCTCAGAGTATCATTTTTACTTAATATTCACATATTTAACACTGAACTATGTCATCCATGTGACATAGAGCACTAGTAATTGAGCCACATAATGCGAAAATCTGTTTATGCATTATGCCCCCAGCATAGTTCCTGACCAGATTGGCAATGGCACAGGCTGGTCTGAAGCTACGCTGGCAGCATATGGCATTAGACACATTTTCACACGATGTGGCTAAAATGAAACAACAACATAAAACACTACTTCTTACATGTTAGGCATGTGTACCCATCTTCTTTCACATGTATCTGAGTGCGTTGTCAAATGCAAACTTTGCATACTTACACCAGTAACTGACAGCAAAATTGTGACGTTCATAACTATACACTTAAATAACTTGCAAATTATTCTTACATGATGTTTGCCTTATGTACAGCTGTAACCTTTTTTCGTTTGTGTCTAACAGCGTAGTCGAACGCAAACTTGGCAATTCTCATTGACTTGGCTGCAGTGATGATTTTCAAAGACTCCACCACCCCAGGTACACTCTGTAACAAACAGAAATGCAATGTAAATATTGAAAGACTCCACCACCCCTAGTACACACTGAACAAACAGAAATGCAATGTAAATACTGAAACATTCCACCACCCTTAGTACACTCTGAACAAACAGAAATGCAATTGAAATACTGAAACACTCCACCACCCCTTGTACACCCTGAATAAACAGAAATGCAATATGAATACTGGAAGACTCCACCACCCTTCGTACACTCTAAACAAACAGAAATGCAATGTAAATACTGAAACACTCCACCACCCCTAGTACACTCTGAATAAACAGAAATGCAATATAAATACTGGAAGTCTCCACCACCCCTAGTACACTCTGATCAAACAGTAATGCGATTGAAATACTGAAACACTCCACCACCCCCAGTATACTCTGAATAAACAAAAATGCAACATAAATACTGGAAGACTTTACCACCCCTGGTACACTCTGAACATACAGAAATGTAATGGAACTACTGAAGGACCACACCTTCCCCGGAGACTCTGATCAAACAGAAATGCAATTGAAATACTGAACTACCCCACAATCCCCAGTACACTCTGATCAAACAGAAATGCAATTGAAATACTGACAGACCCCACCATCCCCGGTACACTCTGATCAAACAGAAATGAAATTGAAATACTGAAAGACCCCACCATCCCCAGAACACTCTGATCAAACAGAAATGCAATTGAAATACTGACAGACTCCCCCACCCCAGGTACACTCTGAACAAACAGAAATGCAATGGAAATACTGAAAGACTCCATCACCCCAGGTACACTCTGATCAAACAGAAATGCAATGGAAATACTGCAAGACTCAACCACCCCAGGTACACTCTGAACAAACAGAAATGCAATGGAAATACTGACAGACTCTACCATCCCAGGTACACTCTGAACAAACAGAAATTCAATGGAAATACTGAAAGACTCCACCATCCCTGGTACTCTCTGAAGAAACAGAAATGGAATGGAAATACTGAAAGACTCCACCATCCCTGGTACTCTCTGAAGAAACAGAAATGGAATGGAAATACTGAAACATTCCACCACCCCAGGTATACTCTGAAGAAACAGAAATTCAATGGAAATACAATAATTAATCAGGGGTCGTGATATAAGCGTAATTTTTGCATAGTACAAGTACCATTTAGAAAATAAAAGATGGGGTGTATGTTAACACTAGGAATACAAACAGACCTTCTTCATAATGGAATTTCATCCATATGGCTCTAGAGTTCTTCCGCAGTTATCTTAATCGTTACTCATTTTTAAATGGCAGTCTTTTGACGCACCGGTGTAAAATGGTTGCAAGAACAGATGTTGATTTGTCGACAGTTGCAAAGTTTCCAAAATAATGAATGACATTCACCAAAGATCATGCTTAATTTATCTGAATTGTGCATCATGAGCTTTACAATAGACCTCCATTAACACAATCTTCTATGGGATTATCTATTACCGAAAATTGTCAACACATAACAAGACAGTTAGGTTTAAGGTCAGTCTTGACACATTTTCTGTTTATTTGAGATGCATAGGCGCATGGAGTGTTGGTATTTAGGGTTGCAATTTCTGTTCTTAATATGTTTACCAGTATTTGAATCTAGTAAAATTAAAAAGGTCCTATATTTGATTTGATTGACTAAGGGACTTCAAGCGCATCAAAGTAAGTTTCTTAGTATGAGGGTTAACAAGAGAAGAATCCTAAGAAATCAAATGTTGATTATGAGAAATACAAATATATAATGTTTAAAAAGAGATAAAAATATGAGATAAATTAATTATTATAAATGAAGAATTTTGTTGTTAGATGCGTTAAATTACATGTCATATTGACTTCAATTATCCTATTAGAACATTTTAGTCTGAAGAATTTTCTTTATTTTTAGACTTTAATCTAAGCATTGATTGGTGAATACAAGCTCCGGAGCCCATATTCATCAAACAATTCTTAGACTTAAGTCTTAGAATAAAGAAAATTCTTTATACTGGGATATTACAAAATTGCTTTAATTTTGAGTCAAACTTGGCATTAAATGCCTCTACCTTCATTATTCTTCATGTAGAAAACTTTGCTATGGATATTATCACCTGTGGTAACCTATATATATTCAAAAGCTGGACGTATTTTACTTGGTTCTAAGTCTATTCTTTATTCTAAAGTCTGAGAACTGATTGGTGAATAGGGGCCCAGATACATTGTACCTCATGTTCGAGAGCGCTATTTTATTTTTAGACTAAAGTCTAAGAATTGATTGGTGAATACCGGCCCTGATACCTCATGTTCGAGAGCACTGTATTCTCCCTCCGTCTGCTCCCTGATGATCACAAAGTCCAGGTTGTTATGCNGATTGGGCATCACCATCACATCAAACTGCTGGGGCTTGGATACGAGCTGTGAGAGAAAAAAATTATGAGCTTTATTCAGGGAAAATGCGGTTAAATGCAAGTTTAATGCAAGCGCGTTAAGTGTAAGTGAAGTCTCTTCTTAGTGAAAATCCAATTAAGGCAGAAAGTGTCGTCCCTGATTAGCCTGTGGGGACTGCACAGTCTAATCAGGGACGACACTTTACGCACATGCATTAAACCACGTTTATCTAGAGCTAGGCTCTTATGGGGATAGATATTGTAAACATGAATTATTATTTACTATTAATCAGTGACATACACAAAGTATTAAATAGCCATTCCCATATCAGCAAGATAACACACTGGCAGTGACAGGATATTAGCAGCTAATTGAAATTATTTGTTACATAAATAAAAGGGCCATCAAGGTCCTAAAGTGCTTACCTAGATCTAAGGTACACCAATTGTTTGAGACTGCCCTGGTGACCTTGTTTTTTTACCCAGGTTTAAAAGTTTCCTTGATATTGTCAATATTCACATTCTGGCCATGTTTCAACAAGTTATATATGTGGCTTTTAGAATGCATGGTTATATATTTTTTACAAGATATGACCAGCTGACCTATTTTTTTTTCGACAAACATCAACCAGATTCAAACTTGTCCTAAACTAAACAGTGTGACCAAGTTTCATGACCAAATAAGTCATAGATGTGGCTTCTAGAGTGTAAACAAATTTTTTCTAAGATCTGACCTTGTGACATAGTTTATGGACACATGCAACCCACATTTGAATTTTATCTAGACAGTTTTATGATAAACATTCTGCACATTCAGAAGCGTCATTTAAATATCACTTAACGGAAGCAAAACATCCTATCCTCCTAAAAGACCCAGCCAAAACTCTTAACTTTTCAATAAATTATGTAAAGTTAAAATAATTGGTTTGTTAGTTTATTTGGATTTGTCAATGTATTATTTGTTATGCACATTTTGATTTCAAAAGCCGGGAATCAGGTCACAAGAGTAAGAATCACACACTCCATAACTATCAGAAATGGCTTAACATGCTTTGTCAATATCAGTCCCAGCTCAGCAATAACTAGCAAAAAAACAACTAAATGACTTAAGATGCTTTATGAAAACCTGCCCCAGCCCAGGCAACATACCTGCATACAGCAGTTGTCAATTATTGTGTTCTCCAGCTTAATGGAACGGGTAATACTTTCCAACCTCCTCACAGGATTTCAAGAATATACCATTCAGCTAGTTTCCTGAAATACAATTTATGTTAGACATTTGACAAAAGTTTTTATAGATTGAACAGCCTAAGCTGGAACCGTTCTTGTAAATAATGGCATTATAGAATCCACCAGTTTCTACAAATAAATGCCTCAGAGTTTCATATATACTTAATATTCACATATTTAACACTGAACTATGTCATCCATGTGACATAGAGCACTAGTATTTCCAATATTATTTAAGCCTTCAATTGCACTAGACAGGCCTTGTGTTGCAAAAAACATGAGGGCAATAATGGTCCTCAATCACTCACCTAAGTTTAAGGTACACAATTGTTGAAGATTTGACCTGGTGACCTACTTTTTCAACCCACGTGACCAAGATTCATACATGGCATTGAAATTGTCAAGATAAACATTATGACCATATTTAATCAAGATTAAGTCCTAAATGTGGCTTCTAGCTTGTGGCTACCATATAAAATGGTAATATACCATACCAGTAGAATGACCACAATAGCTCAGCTTGAGAACTGTGTGCTCAGATAAGCAAATAACATGCATCCATTCTAAATAAATTTTAATTCAGACACGTTATGCGAAAATCTGTTTTATGCATTATGCCCCCAGTGTAGTTCCTGACCAGATTGGCAGTTGCACAGGCACGTCTGAAGCTACGCTGGCAGCATATGGCATTAGACCCATTTTCACATGATGTGGCTAAAATGAAACAACAACATAAAACACTACTGCTCACAAGTTAGGCATGTGTACCCATCTTCTTCCACATGTATCTGAGTGCGTAGTCAAACGCAAACTTTGCATACTTACACCAGTAATTGACAGCAAAATTATGATGTTCATAACTATACACTTAAATAACTAGCAAATTATTCTTACATGATGTTAGCCTTATGTACGGCTGTAACCTTTTTTCGCTTGTGTCTAACAGCGTAGTGGAATGCAAACTTGGCAAATCTCTTTGACTTGGCTGCAGTGATGATTTTCAAAGACTCCACCACCCCAGGTACACTCTGTAACAAACATAAATGCAATGTAAATATTGAAAGACTTCACCATCCCTAGTACACTCTGAACAAACAGAAATGCAATGTAAATACTGAAACACTCCACCACCCTTAGTACACCCTGAACAAACAGAAATGCAATGTAAATACTGAACACTCCACCACCCCTAGTACACTCTGAATAAACAGAAATGCAATATAAATACTGGAAGACTCTACCACCCCTGGAACACTCTGAACAAACAGAAATGCAATGGAAATACTGAAACACTCCATCAGCCCTAGTAGACTCTGAACAAACAGAAATGCAATGTAACTACTGAAACACTCCACAACCCCTAGTACACTCTGAACAACCAGAAATGCAATGTAAATACTGAAACACTCCACCACCCCTAGTACACCCTGAATAAACAGAAATGCAATATAAATACTGGAAGACTCCACCACCCCTAGTACACTCTGATCAAACAGTAATGCAATTGTAATACGGAAACACTCCACCACCCCCAGTATACTCTGAATAAACAGAAATGCAATATAAATACTGGAAGACTCCACCACCCCTGGTACACTCTGAACATACAGAAATGTAATGGAACTACTGAAAGACCCCACCATCCCTGGTACACTATGATCAAACAGAAATATAATTGAAATACTGAACGACCCCACAATCCCCAGTACATTCTGATCAAACAGAAATGCAATTGAAATACTGAAAGACCCCACCATCCCCGGTACACTCTGATCAAACAGAAATGCAATTGAAATACTGAAAGACCCCACCATCCCCAGAACACTCTGATCAAACAGAAATGCAATTGAAATACTGACAGACTCCACCACCCCAGGTACACTCCGAACAAACAGAAAAGCAATGGAAATAATGAAATACTCAACCAACCCAGGTACACTCTGATCAAACAGAAATGCAATGGAAATACTGGAACACTCCACCACCCCTGCCTGGTACTCTCTGAAAAAACAGAAATGCAATGGAAATACTGAAAGACTCCACCACCCCAGGTACACTCTGAACAAACAGAAATGCAATGGAAATACTGCAAGACTCCTACACCCTATGTACACTCTGATTAAACAGAAATGCAATGGAAATACTGACAGACTCAACCACCCCAGGTACACTCTGAACAAACAGAAATGCAATGGAAATACTGACAGACTCCACCACCACAGGTACACTCTGAACAAACAGAAATGCAATGGAAATACTGAAAGACTCCACCATCCCTGGTACTCTCTGAAGAAACAGAAATGGAATGGAAATACTGAAACACTCCACCACCCCAGGTACACTCTGAAGAAACAGAAATTCAATGGAAATACAATAATTCATCAGGGGTCGTGATATAAGCGTAATTTTTGCATAGTACTAGTACCATTTAGAAAATAAAAAAATGGGTGTATGTTAACACTAGGAATACAAACAGACCTTCTTCATAGTGGAATTTCATCCATATGGCTCAAGAGTTCTTCCGCAGTTATCTTAATCGTTACTCACTTTTAAATGGCAGTCTTTTGACGCACCGGTGTAAAATGGATGCAAGAACAGATGTTGATTTGTCGACAGTTGCAAAGTTTCCAAAATGATCAATGACATTCACCAAAGATCATGCTTAATTTATCTGAATTGTGCATCATGAGCTTTACAATAGACATCCATTAACACAATCTATGGGATTATCTATTACCGGAAATTGTCAACACATAACAAGACAGTTAGGTTTAAGGTCAGTCTTGACACATTTTCTGTTAATTTGAGATGCAAAGGCGCATGGAGTGTTGGTATTTAGGGTTGCAATTTCTGTTCTTAATACGTTTACCAGTATTTGAATCTAGTAAAAAAGGTCCTATATTTGATTTGATTTACTAAGGGACTTCAAGCGCATCAAAGTAAGTATCTTAGTATGAGGGTTAACAAGAGAAGATTCCTAGGAAATCAAATGTTGCTTATGAGAAATTAAAATATATAACTTAAAAAAAGAGATAAAAATATGAGATAAATTAGTTATTAAAGATGAAGAATTTTGAAGTTAGATGCGTTAAATTACATGTCATATTGACTTCAATTATCCTATTAGAACATTTCAGTCTGAAGAATATTCTTTATTTTTAGACTTTAATCTAAGCATTGATTGGTGAATACAAGCCCCGGGGCCCGTATTCACCAAACAATTCTTAGACTTAAGTCTAAGAATAAAGAAAATTCTTTATACTGGAATATTACAAAATTGCTTTAATTTTGAGTCAAACTTGATATTAAATGCCTCCACCTTCATTATTCTTCATGTAGAAAATTTTGTTATGGATATTATCACCTGTGGTAACCTATATACATTCAAAAGCTGGACG
Organism: Dreissena rostriformis; assembly: GCA_007657795.1. NCBI lineage: Eukaryota > Metazoa > Mollusca > Bivalvia > Myida > Dreissenidae > Dreissena > Dreissena rostriformis. The sequence goes on along the minus strand of VMBQ01007490.1, from coordinate 14,711 downwards.
TATTTTACTTGGTTTTAAGTCTATTCTTTATTTTAAAGTCTGAGAACTGATTGGTGAATAGGGGCCCAAATACATTGTACCTCATGTTCGAGAGCGCTATTTTATTTTTAGACTAAAGTCTAAGAATTGATTGGTGAATACCAGCAATCATACCTCATGTTCGAGAGCAATGTATTATTTATAGACTTAAGTCTAAAAATTTATAGGTGAATAGGGGCCCTGATACCTCATGTTCGAGAGCACTGTAGTCCCCCTCTGTCTGCTTCCTAATGATCACAAAGTCAAAATCTGCTAGTAGCACGCAGTCTGTTCAGGTTTTATGCTATTTGCTGCTCTTCAGTATGTTACGGTTTTGAAATGAATCCTTAAAAACTTAAATCTAGTAAAACAAGCTCTCAAATTCAATTTGATACTCCAAAGGACTACAAACGCGTCAAAGTGTGTATCTGAGTGGTAAAGGATGAACAAGAAAAGAATCCTAAGAGATGAAATATTGCTTATGAGATAAATTTATCGTTCTAAAGGAAGAATTGTGTAGTTAGAGGTGTTAAATTCTAAGTCTTTTTGATCTGCATCATTCTAATAGAACATTACAGTTTGAAGAATAGTCTTTATTTTTTTACTAAACAGTGTTTTTTTCGTTCAAATGTTGGGCCTTTAGGATGACCCATCTCAATTGAAAAAAGTATATATTTTTCCCAAATGGGACCTAAATATTCCCAATTGAAGGTTTCCAAACAAAAAAATCTTATAAATAAGTCTCAACATTTAGTTTATCTCTTATCATGCTCTATAAGTTGAACCTTAGTAAATGTTATATTGAAATCACTTTTATTCTTAATTTTAAAGCATTTGTTAGCCAAAAAACTACAACACTTATTTCCCAATTTAAGTCAAAACAACGTGATTTTTTCCCAATCCAAAGGGACCCGTCCCCATTTAAAAGGTGAAAAAAAAAACACTGCTATATATATATAGAATTGATAGGTGAATACAGGCCCTGATACCTCATGTTCGAGAGCGCTGTATTCGCCCTCCGTCTGCTCCCTGATGATCACAAAGTCAAGGTTGTTATGCCTCGTGTGGTAGCCTGGTAGGCTCCGTACTGGGACTACATTGGCGTACAGGTCCAAGTCACGCCTGGGAACATAATTAAGGAGGAATAAAAATTAGTTTTTGTCCCACAGTTTATCACAATATTTTTTTAAAAGAATGAATTCTCAAGCTTTTAAAGGTCATTATGCATTGAGTTATGTATGTAATATTGTTGTCAGATTTTGTTTTCTTTAAATGAGGTGTCAGATAAGTATGGTGTGTACTTGGTTCTGGGCTTCTTATTCTTTGCCTGGGCAACATAAGCACTACAGATAGTTGCACTTCTGGGCAACCAACTGTAAAAAGTTAGTTTCTATGGCTGTAAAGTACAGCATGTCGTTTAAGATGAGTTTATTTAACATGGAATTTAACCTGCCTTATTTATATTGATTCCATCAATGCACAAAATGCTAGAAAGAGTGGCTATTTAATTTATAGGCCGCTGTTGCGTAGTGGATATGGTGTCCGTCTAGCGACCGGGACATCACAGGTTTGAACCCTACTTTGGGAGCATTCTTAAGATCTCCTCAAAAGACACCAAGTACAGGATCTACCCAGGAAAACGACTCAAGAGTGTTTCCATAAGCCTCAGGCTTCCTATCAATCAAGCTAAAAATAGTTTTAAACTAAAACGCTACAATATAATCTAGTTTAAGAAGAGTTGGGATTTAATCTTCCTAAGTTGTTTATTCTATAAATGCAAAAAATGCTAGAAAGTGGCTATTAAATGAAACGTTCAAGGCAGGGCTTACCCTGCCATTCACCAAATAAGCCAATGGCTATAAGTTGACACATTTGACTAAAAGAAATTGGTTTTGGCTACAGTTTTTTCTTCATAAAAACCCATAATATAGCCAAAATGACACAAATTTTGCCACAGTGAGGCTAATTAGGCCTAAAAAAACTTTAGCCAAGGAAAGCCCTGGCATATTCGTTTGCCTGATTTTCATGTTGAGTGTGCGGAGTTCACTGCCCTTGAACGTGTGCGGCGAGGATATGATGCCCTTAAGTCCAACGCTGTTACGCCTGAACGACTCTAGAACGGTATCATAGTTGGCACTCTGCGAACGGGCGACTTCGCTGGAATTATAAGAAAATTAATCAAGTTACAGAATCTGGGCTTACCGGTACTTTGCCATTCCCCAAATTAGCCAATTGCTACAAATTAGCAAATTTGGCTAAAGAAGTTTTTATCTGGCTACAATCTTTTTGTCATAAAACTGTGAAACAGATAAAACGTGAACAATTTCTGTGTTCTACGTGAATATGGCTAAAGAAAATTTTGAGCCAAAAGGATCCCTGAAAATATGACTTTACAATCTGATAAAACTATTCTATCTATTACTGTAATACATTTACTGTTCAGTTTTAGGATAGATTGTTAATTTTAAAACACTAAATGAGACAAATTAAAATTACATATTCCTTAAGCCATTTATAATCCTACAGTAAAAAAGGCTGCGGATCATATATGTGCCGTTCTGGGATAACTGGACTTGCGTAAAAAGTCGTCCCAAATTAGCCTCTGCAGTCCGCACAGGCTTATCATGGACGACACTTTCCGCTTTTTTTTGGTATTTTTGTTTTAAAGTTAGTCTCTTAACAATTAAGGCGGAAAGCGTAGTCCCTGATCAGCCTGTACAGACTGCACAGGCTAATCTGGGACAACTTTTTACGCACATGCATTAAGCTCCGTTTTCCCAGAACGAGGCCCATATTTTAAAATTCAGTAAAACACTTCTAGTTCAAACCTGAGAAAGAATTCCTCAAAGTCCACTGGCACTCCTGCAGTCTTGAAGACCTCCTGTAGAGAGGCCATCATCTCCGGCCCCACCCCATCACCGGGCACCAGTGTGACCACGTGACGACCGGCCGGCTTTGACACAGGCTCTGCCACCACCTGCAAGCAAGTCCACACTATGTCAGGGCTCAAGATACCAAACTTTACAATGAATAACATGCACCCAATTATTTAATACCAAACATAAATCTATTATGGATATTTAGGAAAGCACTGCCACTACAAACTTGTCACAAATTACCACTCAGAATAGGATTGTATCAATCTAAAGTCAATCTTGTATTTAGACACCACTTAAGGGAGTAACCAAAAGTGGTCTCTTAATAAAATGGTCTTTAAATTAAAAAAAAGGCGATTTGGAAAGAATGCGGACCTTCGATTTTAAATCCAGATGTAAGATTATCTCCTTTTGACACAATGATTTCAACTTTGGTAACCAAATGAATCTAAATATAAACAAGAGCACCGCATAGCGGGTGCCAACGCTCGGCTGTGGGTGCTTGGATTTAGTTTGTTTGACCTTTGACATTGAAGGTCATCATTGACCGATCGGGACCTTTTCACCACTCAAAATGTGCAGGTCGATGAGATACACATGAACCCCCCCCCCCAAAAAAAAAGGTTTTTTGACCTTTGATCTTGAAGGATGACCTTGACCTTTCACCAGTCAAAATGTGCAGCTCCATGAGATACACATGCATGCCAAATATCAAGTTGCTTTCTTTAATATTGCAAAAGTTATGGCCAATGTTAAAGTTTTCGGACGACGACTACTACGATGACGCGAAAGGACAAGAGGGCTATGACAATACCTCGTTTTTTTTTCGAAAACAACCGAGCTAATAAAATAATGTTTTACTTAAAATGTGTTTTATTTGTTTTCTCTTATTCTAATTTTTTTTTAAACATGTAAATGGTTTGCACATAGAATTCGGGTTTTTCCGACTCCAAACTCATTAGCAATTTTAAGTGCACTTTTGCTCTTTTAATAGCTGTTCCAATACCCGAATTTTCTCATTCAATCACTTTCCGTTTTGACATTTTAAATTCTGCATGTACATGTAAGCTTATGGAAATCTGACTCGATTATGGTACATAGGAAAATAAATAAAACACGTCGATTGAAAACTAAATAAACAGGCCTGAAAATTTGCTAACACAAACTAATTAGCATAATTACAATAACAATTTTTTAATGAACAGATTTCGACACATGTTACAGGTTAAAAGTTTATTTTTCACAGCTCTCAAGACCACTGTGAAAATGTTTGTCGCGTAGGCGCATAATGTTTCTGCATAAATATATATGCGGCAATAAAATTTGCGATCAAGATTGTCACTTTACGTCCCAGATTGTAAACTCTTTAAACCATAGTCTGCATTAACACCATCGGACATTTCCCAGACGTTTCCCCACAAGACGTTTCCTCCTCCCCAGACGTTTTTCCCCCCATTTTAGTTTTAGTGCTGACGTTTCCACCCAAATAAATTATTTATAATTGTTTGGTTGAAGTATAATCTTGATTTATTATCATTTTTTTTTTTTTTTATGAAATCTTTAATGATTGACTTGTCATTATCATCATCCCCATTTTTACGAATGTTCACGATTCTCAGAAACCCCTGCGAAATTATGATCCAGGGAAATACCGGATAAACGTAAAAATCACACCCTTCAACTTTTTCATAAAGTTTTAATTATATTAAATACAAATTGCAATACCCGTTATTAGTATGGCAATATATTGTAATATGTTTTTTTCTGTATCGTTGCGCCCCTTAATATTACAGTCAAGTTACCATTACCGGATCAGTAGCGCAATAAAGTTGTTCTGGTGAAAAGCAATACATTTTGTGAGACTTCTTTTACACCTATTTGATAAAATATTACCTTTGCTTACTGTTACAGCACATAGTCTTATTTTTAAACGCAGGAAAAATGTATTTGTGATACTTTTGTTTCGCTTCAGAATTGATGCATTAACGGATCAGTTGTAGCCATAACGGATCACGTGATTGAAACCACTCAGGAGGGCATCTAACACGCTATTTGAACAGTCGAAACATGAACTGTGTAGTTTACAATGACCAAGTTACATTGCCAGTTATAAATTATATTCATTTTTTGCTATTAGTTGTTTCCTATATGTGATTTTGTATCTACACTTTACGCATGGTGTTCTTGTGTGAATTATCTGTTGAAAATCCTATAAATAGATCAAAAGATATGGGCATCTTATAAACCATGTTAATTGTTTGAATCATATCTAATCATCGATATTGAACATGGAGCATAAATAAAAAATTAAGATTGAGATCATTTATTGAAAGAATCAACAAGATTTGCATATATTTTAATATTATATATTATCAATACGCATATTATCACGCTTGATCCGTTATTGCCCTAATTCTTCATTTCATTTAAGGTGTTGCACAATCTTAAACACGAATCAAAACTGAAAAAGACTTTTGCAAGTAGAAATACTACTAAATGGCCTTTAAATTAATGCGTTAACTTCTTACTTTCCAACAGAGTTATAGCATGTGGCCGCGAATAATGTTCAACCTCGATTTGGAAACGAGACGGAAGTCAACATAGTCCTATATACATGTCAGCAAAACGTACCGAAATCTTTGACAAAGAGTAGCTCCGGTTACGACTCAATCACTGCGTTTTAAAGAACAGGCCTTGAAGATGCTGTGTGCAAAGTATCATCTAAAAATATCTACTATTTATCGAGAAACGCGGTCTCGAATATCAAAGTGATCCGCTATGGGTAATGATCCGGTAATGGTAACTTGACTGTATATATCAGTTAAGTTTAAACCAAAACCCAATTTGTAACTGAACAGTTAAAAGTCATTTTAGTAGCAATAGGTATCATATATCTTCCTTAGAGCTTGCATAACTTTTTGGTTGAACGGAATTCACTGGGGAGAGATATCATGTTTAATGTATTCAAGGCGTATCAACTCTCCCCAAGTTCGTTACTTTGTTTGTAACTTACATGATCAAAGAAGCACAAAACGTTTTTTGTGAAGGCCCTATTAAAGAACAATATGTTTGTTCACTCAATTTAATTATGACTGCCTTTTGTTTGCTTATGTTTCTTTTTAAATTGGAATTTAAAACTGCAGTCATTTGAAACTGGCATACATTGTACTTTTAATTACTATGTAAAGTTATATTTGTTTAACAATTATATCATAGACCAATAACGATAAGAATTATTGGACCAATACTTCATAACAATTCAGACAGACAATATAATTTAAAAACTTCTTCATGCCAATTTAATACTTCGCTTTAAAATATAATTAAATATACCAAAAGTCTCACTGATTTAAACAGAACTTTTAATTTAGCACTTTGTTTGTAGCAAAATGAATTAATTAATACAATAATTATATTTGTAATTTGTAACATACTATTCCAATTAAAATGATCATCAAAGAACATCAAAGGTGTGCTTTTACTCAATTCATTAATACAATAGTTAATTAAATTAAATTGTTATAATTGTTTAATTTGTAACATACTTTTCCACTTAAAATGACCATCAAAGAACATCAAAGCTGTGCTTTTACTCAATTGTTCATTGATCTCAATTATTTAAAGAAAAAAATTATATCAGGCACTTGTAGATTTAAAAACACATTTAAGTTAGAACCATATCTTGATTTTATAACAAATAAGAAATACAGAACATCACTAACACGATTTCAATTATCGTCACATAAATTAGAAATATAAAGAGGTCGTTATAATAACATACTATGCAAAAATAGAAAATGTAAGATGTGCAACGGAAACACTATAGAAAACAAGTACCATTTTTTACTTGTTAGTCCTCTATGTAGAGAGATTAGAAAAAAACATTTAAAACCATAATTTCAAAGGTGCATGGCCAACATTAAATAAATTTGACATTCTGATGCAGTCGGCACATAAAAAAGACATTATAAACCTTGCTCAATATATTTGTAATGCTAATGAAATTCCTAATAATATAGACAATCAGTTATAATTGTTAACTTTTACAAGACTATAGCCATGTTATTTGATTTTTCATTGAATATGTTTGTATAATTAAATAATTCTACAATTTCCTCGTGTTACAGTTGAAGATATAATTATATTGATTACTGATGTATTACTGTCTTTTTGTAAACTTCTCTTATTAAACCAATGTATTGATATTATTATACACACTGCGTAACTTTCTGTTTTGTGGCAAAAAAGAATTATTTTATGCTTATATGCTAATAAAAGTTGTTGTTGTTGTTGATTAAAATATTAATTAATTAAGTGTACCAACAAATTACAAGTTGAACTTATTTGGATCTAATTAGAGCAAATTAACACAAATAATATGCAAGTGGGAAAATATATGCACCATACCAGCTTTGCTTGAAGTTATCAAATAAACGTTGTTTAATTGTATTGTAGATGAAGGTTTGATCTGTTTGATTTGTAATTGTTGTTTGATCCGCCCATATGTTGCTTAACCCAAGCTCGTCAAGAGTGTTTTTTATTTGTGACGCCCAGTTTCGATGGTTGTTTGTGATGTTTTGTTGTGCATAACAGGCACACTCTTTTAAAATTGAAATTTCAGAGTTTAAAACTGCGCGTAATACATGTACATGGTAAAATGTAGTAAGGCTTTTACCATTGAGATGTTTTGTTGAAGGGTGTTTCAACCCCTGTGCATGAGCATTAAAGGGTTTTTAAGGTTACTGTACTGAAGAAGAATCTATTTCAGAAAGTGTGAAGTATGTAAGTGTGAATGTACAAATGGTAATATAAATGGAGTACCGTTAAGCGTAATATACCAACAGTTAAAAAATATATATGAAAAATTGTCACTGTTTACCAATACTCCCTACTTATTAAAAGGCTTTATGAATTATTATAAAATGTCTTTACATAAAAACAACTCTTTACAAGAGTTAGGTAGTGACAAGTTTTACATGAAGTTTATCAGATCATGGGTTGAGCATGACAATGTTGTATCTCATATAGACATGCATAGCAGATACAACAGTTTTGCACTCAGCACTCGACATGAGTTAGGCAAATTGCAATTTTGACTGTTCAAAAAAACCTCAATTGCAAAATTGCATTACTGCATCAGTGTTTTTATCGTTCAAATACGGGGCCGGTATCCGCCCATTCCAAATGGAAAAAGGTATATATTTTACCCAAATGGGACCTAAAAATTTCCAATTTAAGGTGGTTTTTTTATCTTTACATTTAGTTAATATCCCATCCAGCTCTATCAGTTGAATCTTAATAAATATAATACTGAAAACACTTTTATTCTCAATTTTTAACCATTTGTTAGAAAAACAGCAACAACACTTATATAATTTCCCAATTTTAGTCAAATCGCTGCGTTTTTTCCCAAATCCAAAGGTACCCAGCCAACACTGTTACATGCAGGGTTTAAAAAGGTTCTGCAAAGCCTGCAGCAACTTACCGGTAATTTGTGTAACTTCCAATGTTATTGCTATAAAGACATTGCAAAATGTGTCAAAGATGTCTGACACAATATGAACATTTCTGTCCCTGTATTTGAATATCAGAAACTTAATACCTTCAGCCTGTTTGTTGAGTGAAACTCATTCTTCTGGGCTTGAAAAACCTGCAAAAATAGCAACACTATAATATGTTTTTAATTTTGAAAGTTATGTAACAAATATATATATCCTACATTGGGTCAACTGCTAATCAAGGACATACACGTGCGCAATATACCAATAGCAATAAAATAATAAGTATTTAAACACCAATACGTTGAGTATGTTAAGATATACAAACATTCCAAGTGTCTACAGTTTTGAAATTAAGAAGTTAAATGTATACAGTGTAAAAACAGATCTGGTTGACACAAGTTGCCAACCCTGCAGCACAACATCAATTCACTGCAAACAATCTATTTGCTAAATCTTGAACTAATCAAGTTGGCAGTCTGAGAACCAATACCTGTAGGATGGTTTTCGGGCTTGTCAGTGAGGACAAAGTCCTCTTTTAACCTTCCATCCAGAGCTCCAGATAGGATGTGTATCTGGGTATTTGCGCATTCAAAAAAAAAGACATTACAAATCGGCCCTGTCAGTAGCATTACGCAATACAAATCTTGGTACGTATTTTTAATCAATTTAATTTTATAAGTGCGTAACTGGTTTAATCAATAATCCAGTTGAGTTTAAAGTGTAAGTTAACATTTGAATACAACATAAGTCTATCAAATGAAGCTTGTAATCAAAATGACGGCCCATCATGTTTGTGAATCAATTTATTACTAACAATTTGAAATAATATTTCTAGATTAAACTCGTCTTGTACTACTATGCCAGTTTTCTATGGAAATGGAAAATACCCCTCAATATTCCTAAATACCCTTTGTGACTGAAACAAAGGAGTTAAATACCCTTTAACAATATTATCAGGGGGTAAAATACCCCCATCATGCGGACTGCTTAGAGTACAACTTTGTGTGGGTCCCTAGTATTATATACAGTATGATATGATGACTGATTAAAGCCACACACCTTGAAATGGAGTACATGTTAATCAATACATAAAGATGCAATTTAAAAGTGTGCAAAATTTTCATTAAATCTATAACCTAGTAAGCAAGTTATTTCTTATTTTTCAACCGGGAATTACCGCTTTTAAACCGAAAGTAGGATTTCTAAACGTGTACGTCCATTTCGACAAACGCGATTATTTTTAAGTTTTAAANTTTTCGACACATGTTCTTCTTAACTTTTATTTTAATTTATATTGAAATATATGTATAATAAGTTTTTTACACATTTTATATAAATTCATAAATATTTGACAAAATCGTACAGTCTCCCTTTAAGTAAAGTTTACTGCTTAAAGATACTTAACAGCACATTTTCATTTAGTACTGGTACATGCTACTTCTTTGCTAGTTGCAATGCGCCGTCTATTTTTCAAAGGTGCAAAATTTGATCACCAATGCAAGGGTTAAAGAACACAGAAACTGCAAAAACTTATAAACCTTAACCAGTCTAAACCACATGCAAATGGTACCATTAAATCACAAATGATTGCTTTTTATTTACTTTGTTTTTCTTTCGTACTCTCTTTCCACCAATCCATAATAAAAAACTTTTGTAACGTTGCCGACTTAAAAGTGTCACTATTGGTTAGGTCGCAGTACAATAATCTTTTGGAAATGGTGATTTGTGATGTAGCATAAGTCGATAAATAATCGGATAATGATGCTGAACATTTTACAATGTTCCATATTCCAACCTAAATATGTCAACAAGAATAGTGTGTTGAAACATCGTCATGTTTTTTAGGGTGCATGCAATGGATAACAATATAGGTTGCCGTACAGGTAAATTTTATGTGTTCTTGAAGTTTATTCATTGCTTACCTCAATTTGTCACGAACGACGTCTGTTTAGGAATGCGCATATGGACTCCCAGAGGTGTAACAGAAAAAAATATCAAAGGCTCTGGGAGTCCGTTGATATGGACTTACTTCCTCGCCAGTTCTTATCCAAGCATTCTTTGAAACTATTCAGGGTATGTGCATCCACAACATAATGGGGTAAACTGTTCCACACATTTATTACCAGGTAGGAGAATTGATTCAGTTTAAACGAATGAGCACATCTTGGTTTTTCAAGTTTCAAGGAGTGTCCTCTTTTGATGAAATTCACAAGAACTTTTGAAAACGGCTAAAAGGCAATAAGAAACATTAAAGTCAAAACTAAATAATCCCCTGTGAGTTGTGAAATAAAAAGCAAATTTGTCAGAGTAGTGATTATTTTTATGCACTCATGCAATGCCACTAACTCTTTACTAATCTTATTTAATTCCATTAATTTGAGTTACCAAGTTCATAACATGAAATAGTGGCATGTAACCTACAATGTAAAATCTTCAATCCTCTTCTCAAAGCACGATTTGATATAAGAACCAGTACAATATATAACAGAAAAATGAATTCAGTTATTGTTCGATACAAACTCATTGTTTTCTTACCTGGTTAAGTATAAAACGCGTTTGTTTATGTAAGCATTTTTTGACTACGGACGCTGCCATTTTGCCAAACGGGACTAACTGCTGTAAATCATAAATATGTTTCACGTTTAATCGATCAGTTTTATTTTTAAGCTACAATATTTATCGTATTTGTATTAATTTGTAATTGAAAACGATATGAATGTATTCCCCTGATGTTCATTTATTTCATTGTATTTGTGTCTGCTCCCTTACATGAGGCTACATTATACTTAATTATTTTGTCAAATATTTTACTCGGATGCATGTTTTTACATATTAGACAGTTGTTCCTGTTTTATCTTTTGGAGATATTGATAGGGTAGGCAAAGGTGTTCACTACTAAATCACTGAAAAATGATAAATTGAACACTGAAATGTGCAAATTAAATTTGATAAATTTATAAATTAATAATAAATACATGAATCGACATGTGTCGTCTTTCTGCTTTCCAACAGCATTACTTCTTACCAAAGGCAGTCCACATACGACTCACATCTTCTTATCGCTTTTTTTTTAAAGCGCAGCTGTATACCGTCACCTAAAACCCTTTCTTGCAAATGGTCGCATTCAGCGGGAAAATTGAACTCACTTTTTTTAAGTTAAGGGAAGCTCCTGTTAAAGGGACCTTTTCACGTTTTTTTAAATTGACAAAATGGAAAAAATGTTTCAGATTGAAAAATTTACGTTTTAGTTATGATATTTGCGACAGTAATACTGAACATTTGCCATGCTCTAAAATATCCATAATATGCATCTTTTGACAATTTAAAAACCTAAAAAATATAAAGCGTTACAAACGCGAAACGATTGAATAATTTGAAGAGTTCTGTTGTTATCGTTTTATTTTGTGACATTACGAGGATTGCTTATGCATAGTCTAAACTTTGTCGCAGCGTTTATCACTACGGATGGCCGAGTGGTTTAAGCGCTAGACTTTTACTCCAAAGGATCAGTGGTTAGAGCCCAGTTTTTAATTACTTTTTTTCTTTATTTAATTTTATTCTTGTTTTATTCTGGAGCTTTTTAGTTAAAATGTTTACATTTATCAATTAAGAACATTTAATGACAATCTTTAAAACATACCAAAATCTGTGAAAAGGTCAATTTAATGGGGTTAAATTCAAGCAAATAATAATGCGTACTTTGGGGATAAACTAATAAACGTTCACATTTAATTTACAAAAAACACACAATAGTGTGAAAACAGTTTTGAATTAACTTAAGTATGCATGTTATAATGTTATATACCAGTCGTGATATTTTAATCAATAGAAACTAATAATTGTAAAAAAATACGGTATTTTAGAATGTTTCTGTTTTCGTCATTCACGGTTAACAGTCCCTTTAAAGATCAAACAAAACGTTTTATCGATACAAAATATTACACGAGACCTAATATTATTAAATTTAAATCGTTAATGTCCATCGATTCTCATACTAACATTACTTACAGGAAACTATATATGTTCATTAAGGAAATTATTGAAACAGTTTTAATTTATAAAATGTTCTTCGTGTTGTTTTTCTATACATTTAAATATTGTATGTTGTTCCCCTCCCCCACTATGCTCAAATGATTAAATATTGTTCGTGTGTGTTGCTCAACTTCTAAATATTCTCTTCATTTAAATGTTTGTTATGCCCCCCAAAGGTATATGTCTTGTTAAATCTATGCTACCAGACAACTTCTACGGTTGAACTTTTGGCCATTGCTTTAAGGAACACTGATTGTTTATGGGTTAACTTTATTTAACGAAATATGTTTAAGAAATATTCGTTGATTTTGAGTGGTAATGGGGCTTTAACATTGAACGCGGATCGTTGGAGTGGTATCGCACATTCCATCAGCATTCAGCTGCTACAATATACATATCAGTTTCGTGAAACTGTATACCGGACAGAATGTAACATCAAGATAAAACACTGATCAGGTTATAATCTCAGTACGGAGTAGACAGTGTTGTTCGTGCAGACGAGTACTTGCATACCTAACGATATGCAGATTTGAATACTACAGAGACGTAAACACAGTACACTTTTCTTAAACGGCTTGTCAATTTTAAGAAAAGTTTAATAGAGATGTGAAAGTAAAACTGGTTTGTTACTCAAAGTTGGTTTTCGTAGAACGAAAATGAAGAGAGTCGCGTTAACCTATTTTAAACGATACATTCGGATCTAGATGTACCTTGAGGAAATCGTATAACTTACGTTTTTTTTTTATATTTCATTTAACATCATAAAGGCACTCAGTATTACTTTGTATTTTGCGACAAAAATTTGTATCCGAAATGCTGCTAATGGCAGTGGGGAGAATAGTAAATTTACACGGTCATTTGAAAGTCAAAAACATGTCCACAGTCATTTGATAGGGCAACAGCATGTCATGTTGGTATTTAAAATAGCACAAAGTGTTGATTGTTTGACGGTAATGCAGACGTAAAGTACTCAAACAGATAATAGCAATATGACTAAGAAGACTTAAGAAGGAAGTGGAAAAGACAGCTATATCCCCGCAGCAATTCTCTTGACCTTCAAATTGAACTGAATCAGCGAGAACAACGGAAAGCATGTGCAGCATATTTTAAGGCCCAGCTAATTTAAGGCAAGTTTAAAGCTCATGCTTTAACATTCAATTGCGACATTGGCCTTGAACAGAATTCACTGATGCATGACTTTTGCACACCATCTCAGGGACCTTATTGTATTATCCAGGTTTGCATGAAATAATTCATGGTATATGATATATATAAATATTTATGAAGCGGACAAAATAATTGAGGCCCACACATTTTACCATCAAGAGTAATTTTACCTTCAGCCGGTGTAACTGATTCATGAGCGCTGCACATTGTCGCAATGACCATAACAGTATACTAAATATGTATAACAATTTCATTAAGATCCTACAAAGGGTATATGATATCTAAAGCGGACGCTAAAATGAACAAGTAGCATTGTTATTGATTCCCATTTCGGAGGGGCATACCCTTTTTTAAACAAATGAAGGACAGAGTATAAATCAAAGGAAAATGGCCAGATGCTTTATTGACATGCGTTGTTAAACGCACAGTATTACTGTAAGATGTCAATATTTGTATATCGAGCTCAATTAAAAACAATTAAAAACTCACTATACTGGAAGTGAAAGCGGTAAAAGGTATGTTGTCTTCGATTTGGCTTTCATTGTAATAATGTATATATGTAACTTGTGTGGTCGAGCAACGGAATCTACAACAAACGCATGAACAAATAATACAGGGTACATCACCTCGTTTATATGCATGTATTCATTCTTAATTGACTGAAAAATACGACACAACGTCAGAAGAAACTCTGAAAAAGAATGACACAATATATATATTTATCACATGCCATACCCTGTTTCCCATGTAATATAACCATAACATATATTTTTATATTACACACGTGTAATATACTTTTTAAGCGTTTTCATTGGCTTAGTTTTCGTTTATTGACCAATCGCATTTTGTAATTTTGCTGAAATGACTTTGCAACGTCAAATGACGTCACGAAATGTAAACAGCATTCGGGATTTATCATTATGTTTGCGTTAATATTTATTTCATTTGCTCATTTAAAAGCATGTGATAAAAAAGATCTGACACTCGTTGTCATATCATACAATATTTTAATAATCTCGCCCAGGAAATTTGTTAGTAAGCTCGCCAAAGACTCGCTTACTAACAAAATTCCTGAACTCGTTAAATAAGATATGGTATGATATGACAACTCATGCCA
>VMBQ01007489.1:0-24867 GCA_007657795.1 Dreissena rostriformis | reverse complement strand
GCATGCAAAGTGTTAACATGCTCAAGATTGTAATTGACCTCTTCACCTTTTTGAATATAAATAGAAACATTTTATAAGAATATCCTTCAAATACCATTCATAACAGATATCAACTTTATTCCTTAGATGCTTGGTAAGCCTTACATCAGCAAAAATAGCTATATTTTTACTTAAGATATTAATTAAATTATTTTGATTTGTTTATTTACTTGAAAAGTCAAAGACTTTCCATGACATCAACTTGGTACTTGGAACAGTATTATATGACATATTTGTTATACTGTAATTTTGATGTCTGGAAGCAATTCAATTTACCATTTCTTGTTCAAGGTTAACCCCAACTTTGCCATTGACTTGATAGCTGAGGACCCCGTAGTTGTGTGTAACCGTAGAAGGGTTTCCAGTAACAGTGGCGGAGCTCTGGGGCATCCTAAAGTCTTCATTAACTTGGTATGCTTACATGCAGTTTGGATTAAAAATAATATCAGACTTTTGTTAAAACCTATTTATTTTTGCTCTTTTACATCAAAAGCCTTCAGCTTATATAGACACTCAAATCCATTACCTGGGAAGGACCAGTGCTTTGGTAAGATCTTGAGACTGCTCCTCAAATGTGTTGTGTTCTGCGAAAAATTGGACAAAATGCATGTGAGTAAAGTGTCGTCCCAGAGTCCGCACAGGCTAATCAGGGACGACATTTTCCGCTTTAATGACATTTTTCGTTTTAATGAAGTCTCTTCTTAGCAAAAATCCAATTTAGACGGAAAGTGTCATCCCTGATTAGCCTGTGCGGACTGCAAAGGCTAATATGGGACGACACTTTACGCACATGCATTATGCTCAGTTTGCTTAGAACACGACTCAAATGGGGGATTATACACAGATCTCCTTGGCGCAAGGTTGACAGCATTTCCATAACACCATTGTGACCTGCACGAGTCCTGTGCTCATCTATATCTTTAGTTGTATTTTAGAAAGAAGTCATGTATTACAAACACTTTTTCTATATTTTTAATATTTAAGGTTGTTTCATATATTTCACTACATTTTTTCAATCGCATGTCTAAACATTGTCAGTGAACATTTAATTCCTAACAATTTCTTTGCTAGTTTCAATTACTCAGAATACTGTAAGGTCATAGAATACATGTCTCACTTGCAACCCAATCGGCAAGAACAGTACCACACAAACAGTTGGACATACTAGGATAAAATACCTATTTTCAAATATGATTTTTTATAAATTTTCTATAAAAGTCCTACATTTGTCAAAAAAATCTGCAAAAGATGTTAAATGTCCAGTGAAAATATCTTTAGAGTTAATTTTTTCTGATGTATGCAAAAGAACTTGTTGGACAGTCTGTAATATGCTTATTTGACTGAAAAGCAAACAAAACAAGATAATGTAGTGGCCTGATGTTAGATTTTTTCTCAATGACAGATTGCCTCCCTTTGACTTTAAAAACATAATTGTACATGTAGACTACAGGAGGGCTCAAAATATATTTTTTTTTTTTTAGCTCTCCTTTAAGGCTTAGCACCAAGTGCTCATGGTGTGATTTTCTGATCACCTTTTGCCCGTAAACATTCATCTTGTGGCAACGCTGAAGAGGCCACATTAATTGCCAAATCATCATGAAACTTGCTGAGAACATTTGTCCCGAGGATAACAGTGATTGTGTATTTAATATTTCCAGGATAAGCCAGAAGTGGGAGTTTGTGGCTACTCTGGTAGGAAATTCATCCAGGCCAAGTACTACGATCCAGCCAAGCATGGGCCGTCAATAACTTATGAACAATATCTGGCAGAGATGGAGGCTATAAAATCGTAACATGCTCGGCCCTCTACGCTTCAGAACGCTTTATTGATGTGTGTGACATTATGATGCATAAACAGATGTAAACATTTATTTGTAATTGAAGAGCATTTTATGATTTATAAACTACATACATAAAATAGATATAAACTATTGTTGAAATTGATTGTATCTTAGTGATTTAAAAAATGTAACTATTTTGTGATAAAACAGGTAGCAGAAATGGATAACTTATTGTAACTGGTTATTGTTAGAAGAGTTTCAAGCTCAATTATTATTTTACTGGTAAGAGAAGTTTGTTTTTTTACTGAGTCATGTTTAAACTGTTTCCTAACAAATTGTTACAACATGACAAACTATTATTATGTGGCATATAAATTGAAATTTGTGTTGCAGTGTCTACTTATTCATTTTAAGGCTCTGTATACATTTAATTCAAATTTAAAGTATTTTTTTTTCCATGCTCGTTTACTGGTGGATGTAACATCCTTAATATATGTAGTGCTTACAGTTTAAATAAACGTTATAAATAAATTCAACATGATTGTGATGGTTTGATTTTAAATGTTTTTACGTTTAAATGGAATTATTAGTTTAAACCTATTTATTTTAGTTTGATTGCATCAAAAGCTTTAGGCTTATAGGAACGCTCTCGAGTCCGTTTCCTGGGAATAGAACCAGTACTACTTTGTCTTTGGGGGAGATTGAAGGAACGCTCCCAGTGGGGTTCGAACTCGTGACCTCCCGATCGTTAGGCGGACACCATATCCACTACGCCACGGCAACCCTCAAATGGAGTTATTAAGTATACACTGTTTAGAATTCAATAGTCCTTTTCTTGCACAAGTTCAAACAAGTATAATTGTAATATAATAATATGAAATTTACTCTCCATTTCAATATCCCCATTGTGGTAATCTACTTATCAAATAACGTTCCTTGTATGCAGGTGATATGTTTTTTTCAGTTGCATGCTGCGAGAGTTACCAATTGCCATACCATACCATTACTATTTCAAATTAAATCGCATTTTCTAAAATATTATGGGATAAACGTGTGCATTTGTTAAATGAATAATCACAGACAACATTTCAAATTGAGATTTTTCTTGAATAGTTTTGTATAATGGTCATAACATACAAACAAGGAAGGATATGCAATATTTATTGAGTTTCCTCATCCTTAAAATAAAGTACGACGTGAACACATTTACAAGTTTTTCCCAGTCATGAACATTTTGATATACACTACGTTTCTTGATATGTTGTTATTCCTGCAAACTTCAAGTTGTTCAACATAGAGTCATCGTGACTTTCCATATTTCTTTGTCGGTCAAGACACTTGGGTTTAATGGCATTAATAGTTCGACAAATAATTAAATAATTATTTTCAACAAATGCATAGCTTTTTGCATGCACCGTATATTACACTCGGCATGGTCATAAACTTAAAATTATACAGCTTTTGGTCAGTGTTGTTGAAACAAGTGTACAACATGCATAGGGAATATGCAGCTTCTGGAGGTCAGAATGGTAAAGGGCCTGTCCCCCTTATTTAAGACTGTCCCAAATTCGACTATGGGCAAATATTTTTCAATTTACTAATTTATTTGCCGCCCCCTCTTCCGCTTGATATGATACAGGCTCAGAAGATTAAACCGTTTGGTCTTGCAATAACAACCTTACAACGAGGCTACAACACTTGATGCTTGCAAAGTTGTTGCTTTTAACAATTCACTATCCACCCATATAACTCAATCTTTGATTTCTTTAATTTCACCTTATTTGGACTTTAAATGCTTTGAACGAGCTACTTCATGATTAAAACTAGATTGTATTGGTTGGTCTAGCAGAGAAAACTATTGACAGACCACTTGAATACTGCCGGATGTGTTGCTTATTACCACCGCTAGTTTATCCATATTTTCCGACATCAATTTTACCTTGACCTTATTTGAACCTGGAATATTTAAGACGGATAAAATTTCTTCTTGCAACATTTCAGGTTGATCAAATAATAGACATATAAATAAATATAAATAGTTTTCATGTCAATGTATACAACCCATCGATACTTACACAAACTCGAAACTGATTGCTACTCTGTCTATACATATGAATAACAATCTTTTTAATTAATCAACATTTGAACAAAATTATTATATAGTCAAACAAAAAAACCACTTTGCTATAGTCCACATGTCATGTTTATTAAGTTAAAACACATTCATAAGGCGTTTGTGTAACTGCATCCCAAAGCTTGCGTACAATTTATTTGTTTCCAGTAACGTTAATAAGCATTATTATATGATACATAATGTACTATAAATCTAAAGCTCACTCATGCCTAGGTAAACATGTCAAATCAATAAACCGTATTCAAATAAATTCGTCATTTGTTACATAATCACGATGAAACGTTGTAGGATTCCTTGTCTTTACTTTACATTGTATATAGACAAAGGTCAAAACTGGCTCACATGAAGTGAAAACTAGGTCATGGGGTCAAATCCATGGCAATTGTTCCTCTTGAACTTAGATGAGCGCTCAATGACCATCATGGTCCTCTTGTTTATTGTCCCCTACCGGTTTCACCGGAGGGGACTTATGGTTTGCGCTCTGTCAGTCTGTCTGTCTGTCAGTCAGTCTGTTACAATTTTCTGGATCCTGCGATAACTTTAAAAGTTCTTCATATTTTTTCATGAAACTTGAAACATGGATAGATGGCAATATGGACATTATGAACGTCATTTCATTTTGTTCGTACTTCAAAAATTATGGTTGCTATGCAACAAATTAAAAAAATCTGACAATGGTGGAGCCGGTAGGGGACATTATTGCTTGGCAATAGTCTTGTTTAACAAAACTTTTTTGTGTTTTGAGCAAACCCAAATTCCGATATGGTTACTCGAATACTAACGATTGAGGCTCACGAAAAACGTGTGTTCGAAAATATGTGGCTTAACTTTGTTATCAATATATTCTTAATAAAAAATACCATTTAATAGCAGCTTTGGTGATAACCAATGAAATTAACAACATTTGTATTTAGTGAGTCTTATAATGGCTTATTGAAAATGGTTCCTGGTGTCTTCGGTGCAACGCAAGAATCCCATTTACTAAGCTAGCTTGCCAAAAGAATAGAACAAATTACTGCAGACCAAATAATTAAAATTTAAGAATAAATACATTTGTATATCGAGATTCGATATGTTTAAATACTCTTTATAATCTAGAAGCCTGTGTGGATGCCGTGCACACTAATTTCACTTTCGCTGTAAAGCTTGGCACAGCAAAGATCTTATTACATTTGTTTTGTGGGGTAATGGTCACCTGATTTGTGTAACAATAAACTTGCGAGGCACAGTGAAAAGTTGACCCGATATATAAGTTTTGCAAACGAAAAGGTAAGGAAACAAACCATGTGTAAAGGGGTGTCAATATTTTAAACCAAATCTAAGGTAAATATATTCATTAACCGGAAAAGGATTCATATCATATGAGGGGAAATAATTTCTTGAATATAACAAAAGTAGTGTTTGTTTGGTTATTTTCCTGTTATCAGCAATATAGATATTGGTCACATCGTTTATAAAAATCAATTCAAATATTAAATCAGCAGAATTGCAAACTTTGAAAACAACGCTGTGTGGCAAATAATTCGGAGTGGGATCGAAGCCATGGTCCTGCATTTTCATCATAAACCATAATATATGTATCATTATTTTGCTTTTTATGCCCCCGGTAGGGTGGCATATAGAAGTTTAACTGCCAGTCCGTCCGTCCGAAAACTTTAACATTGGCTATAACTTTTGCAATATTGAAGATAGCAACTTGATATTTGGCATGTATGTGTTTCTCATGGAATGCACATTTTGAGTGGTGAAAGGTCAAGGTCAATGTCATCCTTCAAAGTCAAAGGTAAAAAAACAAAGTCAAAGGGAAGTAATACGCTTTAAAGGGAGATCATTTCTATACCTGCCAAATGATAAATAGAAATTTTATTTCTAAGCAGCGCAGTAGGGGGCATTGTGTTTCTGACAAACACATCTCTTGTTGTTTAGAAAAAGTACTTCACAAATATGTAACGTAATCGGTATGCAAAGAACACATTTTATGATTTTGAGTTTCTCTTTCTTAAACCACGACGACAATTTACCAACCAAATTTAGTGCGGTGCGCTCGGGGACGAAACCGTGTTCTTGTGTTGGGTTGAGATCGGTAAACAAAATGAGGTTACCAGGTAAAGTTTTCCACATTCGGTTTACCTTAAACTCAGGTGAGCGCTTTAGTGCCATCATGTTTCGTTCATGTATTCATTAGTTTCAATGTTGTCACTGAAAAGACGTTTTCCTCAAAGACCTTGTATGTCTACATTCTGAAGTGCTTATTCACATTGTGTAATTCTTTTTTCTTTGCTTTTTTGATATATCAATGCATGATTCAATGTGAGCAGCATTGTATGTGTGTTATACTGGAATCATAAACCTCTTCTTAGTATATTTGCGTTCTTACCCAAGTTGCCTTTATGTTCGTATAACTTCACAACCAATTTAGATTAGGTTATTTAGTGCTTGACTGTTTGATGTAAGAAAGAGAAGAACTATTTTAGGTTAATGCCACACATAACGTTCACTCGTCCCCAAGCTGAGTAGTTGCTTGTTATGATAAATTATTGGTAAAGTTTAATGGCTATGTAATGATAAGTGTGTTAATAATTCCTACTAATTATGTCTTTTTTGTTTAAAATTTATTCTACGTTTTCGTATATTTTTTTTAGAACAAAATCTTTTTTTTTATTCCTACTTTTAATATATAGAGCAGTTGACAGCCGACGATGTTGTATCCAGATGCATGTGAATACACCCAGGAGGGTATAAGAACGACGAAGAATTGTTATGATGCATATATCAAAATCTGACTTCTACATAATCGGACTAATATGTTTTGAAATTGAAATCATACAACATTTATAATAACTGCCATCAAATTCGTAATTTGTTTCGGTGTTGTTTGTTGAGTTTGTAAAAACGATATTTTTGTCTTAAGACAAGATCAGCAAAGATCATGTTAGAAAAGTGTGGTGTCGTCAGAACAAAAGACAAATAGTGTGTGCCCATTCATCGAATTACATCATACGTTGATGGCATAGTAACTTCCCTATTAAGGTCACAAAAGCGACCTTGTCAGGTATCCATTTACGGCGTGAGGAAAAACATGTATAAAACAAGCAATCCAAAGGTAGTTGCCCGGAAAGAAAAATGACTGGTGTGATTTTCGAATCGTATAATTGTCTGATAACTTGGCAAAATGAAATAGCTAGCATAAACGCCCATTTGTTTCGAATCGGGATAATATACATTAAGTATCCACATCCGTAAATTTGGTAATTGACAACAAGAAAAACTATGTGATCAAGGCGTGCAGACAGATAAATAAAAACACATGTGATCCCTCTCGTCTCTTTGAGTTTTGTTTCTAATTGCAATTGTCAGGACACTTTCTGCAAACCAATACAGCTCACCTGATTATTTCTTCTGATTTGCAAAATTGCAAAGGTCCTTCTGAGCTATTGTCCATGTGCATATCAGTTTCGATATATATGTTTTGTTCTGAGAAAATTGGGCAAAATGCATGTGCGTAAAGTGTCGTCCCAGATTAGCATTTGCAGTCCGCACAGGCTAATCAGGGACGACACTCTCCGCTAAATTGGATTTTTGCTAAGAAGAGACTTCATTTAAAAGAAAAATGTCATAAAAGCGGAAAGTGTCGTCTCTGATTAGCCTGTGCGGACTGCACAGGCTAATCTGGGACGACACTTTACGCACATGCATTAAGCCCAGTTTTCTCAGAACACAACACATATTGTTTGATGGCATCTATTGACAAGAAATATCTTTAAAACAGATATACGGCGTTGATTGTGGTCGGTGTTTATGAACGATCAAAAGTTATATCTATGAGATCAAAAATAGCGAATGCCTTTTTTTCTGCGCAGTTCTTATCTGCATCACATACACACAAATAAATTACGGGGTGTTGCGCCAGATTTCGTGGCTTATTTCGCTGTATTATATATTATTACTAAGATATCTATATTTACAGAATAGAAAAACACAAGAAGCATGAAATAAATGAAAGCATATAGGTCAGCCGGCAACACTCGAATCTTATTTGATTCCATTATTAATAACATCGTGAATCCTCGTGCTCATGCTTAATAAATTGGTCTAAATGGATAAATATTTCTTATTAAATTATTCAAAATGGGTCCTTATCATGCAATTGTTAAAAACACATTAAAAATCAATTTCGAAAACAATTTTAAATATTTTCGTCAAAGCGTATATAAGGTTACTGAACAGCAATAATTATATGATTTTTTGAATTTGAAATTTATGAATGCACAGAATGCAATATCGTAGTAATTACCAAATATGAGAACACAGCCTTTAAGTACAAACGCTCTGGCGCTGAATTTTCTTCTAAATATAAAGGGGCACACATTCTGTATTGATGTCGAGAATTGAGTGTGAAACTGCTCTATCTCTCAAACCTTATCATAAGAGATACAATTGTTTCATGCTGAATTCGCAGTTAACATCGTCGCTAAACGAACTGTAAAATCCCTTTTCATACCCTATACTTCACAAAAATAGAAAGTCGATGGAATAATATATACGTGTTTATGTGAAATCTGTTTATAGATTGCACGTTTTCTCCTGCGAAAAGTTTCAGGCCTACCGGCGGGAAATTTTATATTCGAATTAATTGGTCGCTTACAGAGGTAGGGTTAAGGTGAAAAGTTGGCGTATACAGCTACGCCGAAAAAACGTACAAGTATTGTACGGTAATAATATAGTTGAGATAGTAGGATTCCGTGCAAAAATACAGTGGGCCATACTTCCCCTAAAAACTGAATAAAGATTCTCTACCAAAAGAAACGAAAACGATAGTTGGTGAATAATTATTACGTTATTATTTATGTGATATATATTTTATGTTAGAACAATTAGTTTAAACATTTACAAGCTTTAAGTAGGCTTTATGAATTATGTAGTTTTATAATAAGAATTAAAAACTGACATAAAACAATCAAAAGTGGGTCATAACTATTTAAGTTGTCGTGTAGACACTTAGTACCCGGTAGTGAATAGATATTTTAACTCTGGCGAGTAGTGACTCAGTCCGTTTGTTTCTACGCGGAAGAAGGCAGTGAATTGTGGACAATTGCGAGATAGTGTACGGTGTTTATTGAGGACATTACAGTTTGGTGTATACATACAAATTATTATGAGTTGTGGTATTGTTAACGCCTGACCAAAAAGCAAACGCGGGTGCGAATGTAATTTGTAAAAAAATATACATAAAATACCATGAGGCCGGTGTATGTGTTAGGGGCGGTGGTGTTCGTGTTTCTAGTTGGATTGGGAGGGCCAGTAGCTCTTCTAGGACTTGTTATCGTCGCCTTGGTGTGTTTATACCCTCGTAAGATGGTACCAGTGGACCCTTCGGGCAAAGCTGTTTTTATAACGGGTTAGAGTGTTTTGTTCTTGCTTAGACATTAAAGTAATTGTATTTGGTCGAAAATGTTTACAATAGTATATAACTTATGCAATATAATTACGAGGTAGCATACTATAATAGTTAATTATGTCTTCTGTTACTGTGCCATACTGTGTTTACTGTGACATTACCAATATTATATTGCAAACTACGATGCAGTAGGATTTTAGATGTCTTCAATCTTTTCAAAACAATATTATATCGCGCTAAATTATGCAATAGTCTTTTGGAATGGCTTTCTTTAAAGTATACAATCGGTGATTTGATTATGCTCAATAGTGAATACGTAACACAATGTCTTGAATGGCCATTTATAAAATAGCGTTCGATAGCTATTTCGCACAGACTTTACCTAAATACTGAAGCGTATTAATTTTAAGAGCAACACATGTATCATCTACTAAAAGATTAATGACTTGATTAAAATGCGAAACTGTTGTTATATGTTTGTTTATTTCATATCGGATCCAGAAGGCCAATAACAGCCTAAGTGGACAATGATTATGCATACAGTGTTTACAATTTTGCAATATATAAGGAAATCAATGTATGACAGTTGAAACATAAATACTACTACGAGTTATACTAATACTAATAATACGAAAAACATTAATAATAATACTAATATTAATTCTAATACTACTACTACTACTACTACTACTACTACTTCTACTACTACTACTACAACTACTACTACTACTACTAATAATAATAATAATAATAATAATAATAATAATAATAATAATAATACTAATAATAATAATAATAATAATAAATAATAATAATAATAATAATTACAAATATTTTCTACTAAAATGGTGCAAGGTATATCATGTAAATTACATAACATGCAACTCAAAATTGTTGATTAAATCACATCTAAAACTGCAAAAAGCAAACGTGTTATACTTATAATAATGATAATAATGCAATGTAAAAAAAAATGTACATTGGCATTAAAGCCACACACCTTATTTTGCATAGTAAATTCAAGTATAAATAAGAAACATATTTTATCTTTGCCAATTAGAATATATCTGGTGGTAACAAGGTAGAAATCTGTCTTTTTTGCGCTTTAAAACTTAAACAAAATCGCGTTTGTCGAAATGGACGTATACGTCTAGAAACCCTACTTTCGGTTTTAAAAGTGGTACCGTTTAAAAAATAATAAATTACTTGCTAACTAGGCTATAGATTTTATCTATGCCAATTAAAATATATCTGGGGGTTACAAGGTAGAAATCCGTCTTTTTTGCGCTTTAAAACTTAAAAATGATCGCGTTTGTCGAAATTGACGTACACGTATAGAACTCCTTCTTTCGGTTTTGATAGCGGTAATTTCCGGTTGAAAAATAATAAATTACTTGCTAACTAGGCTATAGATTTAATGAAAATTTTGCACACTTTCAAATTGCATCTATATGTATTGATTAACATGTACTTCATTTCAAGGTGTGTGGCTTTAAATGCATTGCAAAGTTATTGAACAAATGACAAATGTAGCCGCTAAAGCAAACCTGTAATAATTGTATTAATTACAAAAATGATAATTGTACATGACATGTATCACAATAAAATATTGGTTGTATAACATATAAAAAGGCAAAAGCGGGCTTGTAAAATTATATGCGCATGTAAAGTAAATAGTAACCACCTAGCTTTTAGGGATTAATAATTTGTGTAATCAGATTATATAACATAATACAAATAACTATAATTCTTTATAATAACACATAAGAGTAATACAAGCATGATATATCATTTTTATGTATTATACATATGTATTGTTACAAAAGCTCTATTAAAGAATGTACAAAAAGTTACTATTTAATACTAGCATAGACTCGACTACTTATTCGAAAAAGGGAAACAATAAGTAGTTATGAAACCTAAACAATAATGAATATAATACAAATACAAACTATTGTAGATTTATTTATTTTCGTTGACATTAAATTTTGTTGATTGATAAAATTGGAATATTTTGTTACATATTAAATTCGGATAATTGTTTTTATGATTGTGATATAAGACTTAAACATCTATTTAACTTTTGTTGTTATATCTGTTCGTCACATACTTTGATGCTCTTCTCTGGACCATATCCAGATCATGGATCTGGTCATTCTGGTATGGGCTCCTGACAGTGCTACAGTACTCGAGCATCGGGCACACAATTGGCAAGTATGCATCACTTTCGTTGCCTATCCTTAAGTTCCTGCGGATAAATCTAAGGGTACTATTTCATTTCCCTATGGTGTTTAGAAATGCCACTTCCATGAAATACCCTTTGTCAGTTCCACCCAAAGGTACTTGGGTGCTTCCTCACACGCAAGTGTGTGACCTTTGTGAGTGTAATTGTTTAGTGTCGCATTCTGCAGACTCGAAGGATGCTGCACTTTTACTGGTGTAAAAACTTTTCAAAGAGATTCTCCCATTCCCACAGACGATGGAACTCTTCCTGGAGCAATTTTCAGTCACAATCTGCGGACATTTGTCTGTAGACCAAACGGTCGTCTGCAAATAGCCTTGTCTAGGATGAAACTGTAAGGGGGATCATTAATGAAGACCAAGAAGAGGATCTGTCACAAGAAGCTCCTTTGAGGCACTCCACTTACTACTGGGACAGGATCTGAAGTTGCTCCATCAACAGTAACTCTATGTATTCTGTCTGTCAGGAAGGCTCGGATCCATACCAATGTCTGGCCGCGCATGTGAAGCAGCTTGGTCAACAGACGCTAGTGGGGAATGTTGTTAAACTCTTTTCTCAAATCCAAAAATGGTTTGGCCATGCCGGTTTCCTTTGTCTCAGGACTTTAGGGGTTCGTCTGACAAGATTAGGGTTTCGGTTTCGCAACTCCGCTTTCTGAATCCATGCTGACACACGGTTAGGATGTTGTTCCTGTCCATGTGTCTCATAACGTTGTTGACAATAATATGCTCCAGCATCTTACAGCATTTACAGTTCGTAACACTGGGTGGTAGTTGTTCGCTTTATTCCTGTCTCTCTCCTTGAATATTACCGACACTGTCGCAGACTTCCACATATCTGGGGTAGATCCTGATGCTAGACACTTCTTGTATATATGGCATGGATAAGCATTTGCTATTTTGTTTAGGTCCTTTGCTGGGAGCATAGCTGGACCTGTTGCCTATTGCTGGTTTAGCTTTAGCAGCAGCTTCAACAATCCTTGGGGCGTAAACTGGGTTGGTGACATGATATTGGGTTAATGTCACTGTCCTTGCCATGGGTGAACACTGACTGATATTATTGATTCAGTAGATTAGTCTTGTCTAGTGGGTCGGTGTAGAGCCTGCAGCTGTCTTTAAAAGTGGCCATCCCGAAGCTGTCCTTTCTAGTATTCTTATTGAAGTTCCAGAACCTCTGTTGTTTGTTAGGTTGCTGGACTTGGTCTGGGTTACCGACTACTATCAGGTTTTCAACGTAATGCCAGTAGGCTTTCCTCTCATGTCGATGAGTGTTTGCTTTGGCCTGGATATAGCGATGTCGGTCTTTGGGATTCCCTGTCTCTCGTTGGTGGCCGACAAGTTTGCTTCGCTTTTGTGGTTGGTCTTTATTGCTTTGGTGATCCATGGGTTGTGGATCTTATTCCTAGACAGAGTCTTCGATTTGATGTGCTGATTCATTAGCTGTTTGAGGAGCAGCTCAAATATGGACCATGTATCACTTACTGGCATGTCCTTAGTTAGTGGTTTCCACAAACTGCATTTGCTGAGCTGATAACTCTTCTCGCATCCACTGTCCCCCTATTCCAGGAATGTTCTCTCATTTGTTGATACGGGAACTGTTGTTAGTGAATAATAGGTAAAACAGATTACTGGTGAGCTGGATTCTGCGCATAGGCGACTGAACGACTTGGTCCAGGGATACGTCCTTAACAATTGACAGGAGCTGTTAACACTGGTTGGTGTGTGTGGTTTGCAGTAGCGGGCAGTCGTTTATCCCAATATCAGGTAGCTTGAAATTCCCTCCTAGCCAACGATGGGCGTTTCTCGGAATGCTATTGAGGCAGGCGTTAAGCTTTTCTAGATTGTTTCTAAGTTGTTGTCTGATTTCCACTCTTCTGGTACTTGGCATGTATTTAAAAAATATAATACCAGTCCCCCAGGGGTTTTGCTTCACCAATCTTTCCGGTAAGAATTTAAGTTGACCGGTAACCCCTCTGCTGATCCAACTGAGTCATCTAGCCATGATTCCGTACCGATGCTTATTTCAGCATGTGAAGCTTCAATCGTGTTGTTTAGGATCGCCTTCTTGTCTGGGCTTGTAATAGACCGGTAATTATTTTACGCTCAAATCATTTTCCCACTCTGATAAAATTGTTTAGTTAGAAGAGCCTCTATGTATATAAAACCACCAAGAACAAAGATAAACAAGGTCACGATTTATAACTAAATTACTAATGTAAGATACTACACTCATTGCTAATCAATACCGAAGAGAGCTTAAAGAGTAACAGTTTTTAACAATCTTGTTCATTAGGGTTAACGTTAACGTCACAAAGACCACAATTACAGTGGCTTTAAACAGGCATCACCCATATCACCAAATACGTAGACACGTTTTAAAAATCGACACTGCCCATGTCTTAACCGTTCATCAATGTGAAACAATCATAAAATAACCACACAGTCCAAAAGACGATGACACAGTTATAAAGCTCGTCATATAGTAATATACTATGGTATTGCTCAGGAATATGGGCCGTTTCAGCGTAGTCAATAGATGTATTATAATTCTTTATAATTGTTCATACGGTTCATGTCTTTCGTGTGAAGAATGTGTGATATCCGTGTATGTGACATTAATTTTGTTATCTTTAACTTGAAAATGTTGTTTTTCAAGAAAAGTGCACGCTGCTTTGTATTAACGATTCACACACTTTAAACTTATATAAGCATAATGAATTTCGTAATAAAATAATATTGTCAATCAAATTGTAATATATGCCCTGTTAATAATCGGATTTCACTTGACAAAAAAACAAAAACATACTAACAATGATATTTATATCATATTTAATGCACGTTGCCTAATATTCACTGGAATAGAACATGACGACGTGTAATAATTTCTGGACGCTATCGTCTTTGCCTCATGTTGTTATGTCGATATTGCTTTCAGCAATCCAAATTAAACGACGTTTACTTTGCAATACTTTGAGTGTATCTCTCCAAGGCGATGGTATAAGCTGCAATGAATATTACATATTGAATGTCGCATTGAATGTATCGTCTTATCTTGTATAGGCAAATATTAAGTAGCCTTATTAAATAAATATTCGTCTCGCTGACTATAATTCGCCCCTGATTATGTTTCTGGAGTTTTATTATGCTTTTGTATTTATCAGATAACGGTATAGTTTTAATAATTCCACGCCTGAAACGTTAAATGTTGCTTAAGGCAATTAATCAGATAAAAACAAATACCTTATTTTTATCAGGTTTTACTTCTGATAGAAGTTTATTGTTAACCCATTTATGCCTAGCGTCTAGAAAAAAGGCCTTGGCAAACAGCGTAGACCCAGATGAGACGCCGCATGATGCGGCGGCACATCAGGGTCTGCGCTGTTTGCTTTAAGGGATTTCTGTAAGAAATATACTAAATATAGAAATAAATATACTAGACATCCCTAATTTTGGAAATAAATTGATCCAATTTATAAGGATGAGGAAGTCCACTAGGCATAAATGGGTTAAATAGTATTATATAAATCACAATCCATGGTTTAACGACAAAATGAGAAACAACGCATGAAAAATATTTAGGAAATGTGCGAGTTCGTCGATTCAGGTTCCAGAATCGAATGAACATGCTAGAAAAATTGGAACTGATGAGTTACTGTATTAAAACAATCACTTTGAGGTTTAAAGAGCGCAAAAGAAGAAGCATTTCAGTTTTTGTTTGTATAATACATGTTCTTGGTGCCTTTTCTACCGCTGAAACGTTTAAAATGTGTACACAATAGTCGGATAGGTATTACATAATATCTCTTGTTTTAATTACAATTAATCTGATTATGAATGCAACCCAGCGAATCGCCGAACGTCTCAATTCACCAACACATTATATTAGCGCATTCAAATAGTAATGTGGTAAATGAGGTTTTATGGTTATTGTACATGGCTAACGGATATAAAAGCAATTTGTGTTTTTTTTTAGATGTAAGGCAGTATCCGTTATGGAAGCAATGCGGGTTTCAACATGCTTCAGGGACATGTGAACGTTTTTCCTAATCGTTGTCAACTGTTTTGCAGCTTTACTGAAACTATTGTATGTTCAGTACGATTGAATCTATTAAAGTAACATTGTTGAAGATCATCATACCAACATTGATTTACTGATCAAAATTCATAACACTTCTAAGTCATGCAAGTAATTGCTATTAGGCCTTAATTGTATCATATGGTCTGCCACAATAGCCATTCTACACATTTGTATCGTTGCTGTCTGTTTAATTCAATGGGCAAGTAAGACATACACTCGAGCTTTAAAATTCATTCCATTTGGTTTCAATAATTGTAATTTACCCGAAAGGAAAATCTGCTTCGTGTATATACATGAGCACATAATCAATATTGTATTATTTTTTATAATTAAACTTAACTTATAATTTGAAACGATTATTGGTATGAGTATGAGAATGAACATTCCAAATGATTAAACTATTGTTTATACATTTCTCGACACTTGTGGTGAAGCTATAAATCAAGATAGCATTATCTGGATTTGATCGTTCTTATGAATGAACACGTACTATTTCATCTTTTGCTGAACGGTACTGTACATTTACATACGTAATTACAATACTCAAAATCCACGCTTGACCAGTATAGTAACGCTTAAAAGGTAGTTCATTCGTAAACAGAACCAGATTTTTGAGAATTCGTTCAAATGTTCCTGACCGTCAATTATGGAAATGACAGCCAATCTAGGCACGAAATTAGGATTGATGTCCTTTTTGATCGTATGTGATGGTTTTGAAAAGTGGCGGTTTTAGGACTAGACACTTATCCTAAACAACCAATAGATCAATTATATTAGTATGCATCCGTTCTTTGCTCTGAACTGTCCCCCAAGATAATTTTGATTGTAATCCTAGTTTAAACCTTTTTTATTTTATATCGATTGCATCGAAAGCATGGCCGCAGCAATATGACTGAAATACTATTAAAAACGGCATAATATCTAAATAAACAAGAAAAAAAAAACGAAAGAGTTGATTTGCTCGAAAAACTAAAATTGAAAGGAACATTCGATCAGTATACATTTTTATTGAATGATAGTTAAGTTTTTAACGACCAAACGAGTTATAAACAGCCATTATTTATATTATTTGTGTATTTACTATGTGTAAAAATTATACTCATGCGAATGCAATAACCGTGTTTGATACACATTATTTACAAATGTCTTAGAAAGGTCTTTTTTTTAGAGAGAAATCATTATATAAATACATAACACATTTTCCAACGCAACAATTGTATTGTGTATGATTTCTAGTTCATAAGACTTCGACACTATTTGGAATTTGGAATTTATTGAACAACAACAAATGTATAACACAATCAACTATTGGATAAACTAACAAAGTGTGGGATATAAATCTAACATACACTTGCATGTAATGACACACTTAGAAAAATAATCTGCCTAAATTATTAATTCACAATTGACCTTGTACAAAATGAGCTTCTTTATGGATCATGTATATCAACGCTTAGCTTTGATATCATCTTGACTACTTTTGTCTCATCGAGATCCCCTCATTTATCTGATGAATATCGGTGATGTGTTGATCCCTCCTCGAACATGGGTTTTGTCAAATTCTGGTTGGACAGACAGACAGACAATTTATTCGAACTTATACGTTCAAATATACACATTATTTTCTGTCGCGTGAATACGAAAAACAACCTAACATTTTATTAAATGAAACGTCAATTAAAAAAATATAACACAAAACAAATAACAAAAAAAAACAGGTTGGTTAGGTTTTTGAGAATTTGGGATTATTGAAAAGTTTCGTTAGAAGTTTATTGAGTGTATATAATATACATTTTTTTACAGAGCAGAATATAATATTAATTCAACTTATATTGCATGGGGACACATGTTAATTATAGCACAATGCCAATATGAATATAATTATCTAGATATTACAGCATAAAAATGAGAGTATTTAAGGTAAACGAAGCACGCACTTTGCTACCATTGTTTTACTTAATCAATTGCCTTACAGGAAATAAAAACACAATTGGTCAAACCAAATTTAAATTTAATTAAACAAATGACACACACATTGTACAGTACATAGTAATATTTGAGTGTAAGGTTTTCGCAAAAGTATTATAATGCGTTAATTGATTAGTATAAAACAAACAAAAATAGTTAAAAGCAAGAAGGACAACACTGTTTAGTAAGATACAAAAATACGTGTAAATTGTTGGTTTATGAATACACAACAACAACACCAATAAGTATGCAATAAGTTATATGCATGTACAAGCTCACATGCTACACACTTGCATCATATAGTAACGGCAGAAGTGAATCATACAATTTATTTTCGACATGGTTAAACATAATTTCTTTTTCTTTTCGTTTCTTTCTTTTTGTGTGCAAA
This sequence comes from Dreissena rostriformis, assembly GCA_007657795.1. NCBI lineage: Eukaryota > Metazoa > Mollusca > Bivalvia > Myida > Dreissenidae > Dreissena > Dreissena rostriformis. The sequence continues at coordinate 6,837 of VMBQ01007489.1, read as the reverse complement.
CTTATAAAAGGATTAATAGAAATGGGAATATTCCTTATGTGTAAAGGCTAGCACAGACTTAAGTGTATGCTAAAAATGAAACATAGTTAATAAAACAGCAGTTGCTTAAAAGATTGTTAAATATAAGTCATAATATTCTTTTAAATTCTAGTAAAGTCATTTGTATTGACAAAATGTATTTATATTGGCCATACAGGCAGAAGAGAAAAAAATATTGTATTCACTTCAGAATATTACAGCTCATCGTGATTCATATAGACATATATACATGCATGAAAAAGGTGATTCAGATGTCGAAACAGAATGCATGAGAGTGTTGTGTGTTCATATAAACAATGAATTGAGTATCTAAACAACATGTTAACGAACATCTGTGTAAAGAGGCAAAAAACAAAGTACATTCATTTTATAATAAACTGTACATGTTTAAAGAAATCAGTGGTTACAGACAAAAACGTAGTACATTCATTTAATAATAAACGGTACATAAATGACAATAATACACGTAGCTAAAGAAACTTCAGCGAACAGTTTATATAGTCTTGACAGACCTGTACGCTGAAGCGAACCCCGTATCGAAAGTCAACCAGAGTCGTAACATATTTATGTCACGCTATAAATCAAAGACAGTTCATTTTCTTGGATACATTTCTACATATATTGATGAATAAATATAAATTACTGCATCGGGGCATATTTTAAGGTTCAAATATTTCAAATGCATCTTACAATAGATGAAAATAACTCTCATCAGCATAAAATTCACAATGTTTACGCCATTGTCGCATTGTCACGTGACGAGTTTTCATTTGGATACTTTCGGATCGACCTTGACATTTTTTGCTAAAATTGTAAACATTACTTTCGTTTTCTGAAATCGATTATTTGTGATTAACAACTTACGTCTGGTGGATTAAAAGTCTTATTTTAAAGTGAATCAGGTAAGTTTAAATAAGTTTTACTTTGAGTTTGTATTTACACTACAATTTTTTTACAAAACAAGCAAGAATAATTTAAAATACCGGGAAATGTCATTCTGAATTGAAAGCACTTGAGCACATGGCATGTTGCTAAAAATAGAAAAAACGTTGTATGACCATGAAATCTCGGGAGATTCTCATTTCAAAAATGTCTGTCGCATCGCTGTTTTTCTCGATATATTAGAGAAGAAAAGATAAATTTCAATGTTTAAGGTAGTATTTTGTGAAAGAATATATCAGTTTAATGTGAAAAATGTCAATCTTTCCGATCAAGTGGTTGATTTTAGCCAATAACTGCATTTAAAAGCTGTTTTGGACCGGTCTTTGTCAGCTGTCAACTTTTCAGGAATTTCTGGTTGACTTACCTTATGGGGTTGGTCCATAACTATAAAGTCACGCCAGTCAAAAATCATAAAAAAGCGACATTTAAAGTTATGGTAGCCAGAACTATAATACACGTTGAGATAAAGAAAACACAATTACAGTCCAACCTGTCCCAGAGACCACCTTTTAATAGCGACCACCTGTTCATTAAGACCACATCAATTTCCTCCCGAATGATTTTTCACTAGATATTGTACCTGCGAATAAAGCCCACCTGCGAACAAAGACCACAACAACCAAATCCCTTGAGTGGTCTTTATTGACAGGTTAGACTGTATATCTTTTCTTAAAGCCTGTTATACAGTATATAGCTAACTTCATAAGGATCTCTTTATTATTACTATTTAAAAGATCACTGGATCTAAATGAAAATGAAACACACGATCGATTTAATGTCTGAATTATTTGTTATTGGGGTACGTGTGAATTATGTTAATTATATACATTAATACAGTTAATAGAAGTGTTGATCTCGTTGCTATTTGAGAATGCTATGTAAGAACACGTGTATGAAAACAATACATACAACTGTTGGATTTGTACATGTATCAGTATTTGGATTAATTGTTTTCAATTAACTTTGCCATAAACAGTAAGTAGGTAGGATTTTAGTAAGTTTCGAATTTAAAAAAATAAATTTATTCACTGTAAGACAGCCTCCAAATCTGTTTGTAAAATATTGTTTTATGTATAAATATTTATTTTGCAAATATGATCGTAAATAGTAAAATGATAAATGTTTAACTTTCGATCCCGAATATTTAATAAGGGTCGGTAAACGGTAAGTAAAATAGCATAATACCTTTTACTATAACAAATATTTTTTTTATAAACATGAGCATAACATGTACATGGAAAGATAAAGCTATTAAATCTAAATGAAACATAACCAAATATATTTATATTCGTTTGAGTAAAGGATTGCCACATTTGCTTAACGAACGATATTTTTTAATGACAGTTATTGGATGGTTTTCTCAGTTCTAGATAAATGATATCATATAGCAGTATGTCTATATGTGATCTAAGTATGATATACCAGCTCGCAGTAGCGGTACATAACATATATACGGCTGCTTACACTTGGTACATATTCCATACACCGCTGATTGTTGGGTTCTATCATATACGTAGGGGAATGCGTTTTTTTTTTAAATAAAAACAATCCATGGGCTGTGGCCACTGTATATCCTCTCGCTCGCATACTGAATTATAATCGTTCTCCTTCGTCAATTTGATGTTTCGTATATGTTCTTTAGATATGACAAATGAACTGTACAACGGAAAGATGTCGACGGTTGTGTAATTATTAAACTTACATACATGTCTCTGTTGTTGGTGTTAAAAATTGTATGGTTTATTTATTGCGTTATAACCTTTAGATAAGATGGAATGAACTAGTATATGTTTAAAGTTGGTCTCATCTGGAGCATTAAAATTTATATTAACACCACATTTATTATGAAGAGATTGATAGGTTATACGAAGTCTAACAATTTCATAGTCAGTGCGAGAGTATTGTCATTGAAATGTTTATCTTGTTTTTGTATTAACAATTTCGTTGTCAGATTATATCTAGATGAATCAAAAATTATTTTTTTTTCGATCATTCTCACATAAATCATATTACTTGATTTGATCAGGAGGTCGTACATCAACATAATTAATTTTGAAGAAGCTTCGGCATAATACTGAAACATATTTTTATATCAAACATTTTTTTTTAATAATATAAGATCTAGATTTATGGCCATTTTTTATTGTCGTCATTACCAGGAAAACCAAAATAGATATTAACTTTTGAATGATAAATATTTCACAAAACGATACCGTCTGGCAGTTTTCTTCTTTTGCTTATTATATTTTCGAGATTAAAACGAAATTGCAATAACTGAAAAAAATAATTTAAAAATGTTTTTATTACCATATATTTCCCTCCTTAAATTTCATTTCTTTGAATTGTGAGTGTTCGTGTTACGCGGCATATCCTGTATAAGTCTCCATATAGCACTGATTTGAGGCATAAAACGAAAACAACCCATACATATGCGCAACATAATACAGAACAAATTATAGAAACACACGGGAGATAAATATTGTAAACATTACTAGCTCTTTTAATCATCAGTTTAACTCCTCTGGAGTGAAAAGAAAACGGTTAAAAAAGCATTAAATGAAAATTTGCAAATTGTTCAGTATTGTAAATCGCTATATATTTCGGTTGAAATCACTTTATTATATACGTTCTGTGTTTGTTTTATCAGATTTATTCAAGACAGTGGTCACTTTCAATGTCTTTTAACTCTGTCTTATTTTGAAACAAAAATCCTTAAAAACGACATTTGGGACTTTCATATAAAAGTTTAGAATAAATTTGAATCAATTAGTATATGTGTGATAAGATTATTGCAAAACTGATTAATTAAAAAACAGGTTGTTATAAAAAAATATCAAATAGCAATAAGACACTGCATCCCGTTTTGCAATTAACGTATTGTACTGTTGGGTTTTCTTCACTTTAGTAAGAAATTGTTTTAAATCACTTTCTATACAGATTTTGATTTGTTTAATCACATTTACTCATGAAATTTATCATTTTTATTGTCTTTTATTGTTTTCTTCGACCATTACAGTTATGTCTTATTTTGAAAAGATAATCACCAAAAACGACATTTTTAGACTTTGTTTTCATAGTTTCCAATCAATTTAATCAATTAGTACATGTACGATGAGTTTATTGCAAAATGGGTTGTTATACAAATTTCCAAATGCAATAAGACACTGCCACGCATTTTGTAATAATTATTATTACCTTTTATTACTGTTAAATTTGAGTTGCAATGCTATGAGGTTAAATTTTATTTACACTTATATGTATCATGAATATTGCTGGGCCAAGTGTGAGGTTGAGCGCTCTATAACCGGTTTAAACCCCCAGTGCTTAGCATTGACCGTTCCAATGCGATGACCCCAGTTTTATTCTACTGTGTGTTTATGTTGTTTCGTTTTGTGCCGTACCGTACCGTTTTGGCAATTGGTTCCTTGGCATAAATAAAGGACCACGAAGGTGTGTATGATAGACATGCAATACTGCTGCAGCTTCTGAAGTTTCACTACTTTATATTGTAATGAAAATTTATTATTATTATAAAATAACTGCATTTCCGGGTTTTCTTCACTTAAGTAAGAAATTGGTTGAACTCACTTTCTTTACATTTTTCGTTGTGGTTTTATCACATTCACGAATGAAATTGATCACTTTCAATGTCTTTGTTTGGTCGAATCTTATACCTCTGTCTTGTTTTGAAAAAAATCCTTAAATACAAAAAATATGATACTTTCTTTTCAAAGTTTCCAATCAATTGGAATTATGTAATACATGTGTGACGATTTAAATGCAATACGGGTTTATTGCTAAACGGGCTGTTAACTCGTTATAGACATCATACATTGCAATAAAACATTCCAACCCGTTTTGCAATAAAATTATTGAAAAAGGTGATAATTGCAAAACGGGTTATAACCAAGCTTCTTCAGTGGGGACTGAACCTGTGACACGTGTCGCTAGTCGGACACAATAGTCGGCGACCGTTTGCATTAGAGCATTCTATATCCATTTGCTTAACCACAGCATAATTATGGAATAAGGTCAAACAAGAATCATACTATGCTAAACATTTATGTCATGCTATGTAATGAATTATTGGAGAATCCCAGCGAATGATAAACTGATGAGTTCACTCTAGCTCGAGTGAAATGATAAGGTTTGATTTTTTTACTCTGGATTTTTGCCAAGATTGTTGGAACTAGTTTTAAATAGGTTTAAACAATAAGTAATAACTCATCGCTTTTGTAAAATTCGACCAAATAAAGTGTAGAAAACAAATTCAATAAAAGAAATATCTGCAGGAACCACAGCTCTAATTTCCTACGTCACTTGTGATCGACTTGTTTGTGATCGTATGAGGTCATATTATAGTCAATAGTGCATCAGTGCAATACAAATACATCATGTTAATAAACATAAACAACAATGAAACATGTTCAAACGTAATGTACACACATCTATGTATTGAACACAACTAATAGTAAACAAAAAGTAGAAAAACACTATTTTAAGGGTTTCATACAATATTTATTAAGAAGCAGCAAATACTTCTAATTTTTCCTCACGGAGTTTCATGGCACCAGTAAGGATTCTGGCAACGTTGTAAATGACTTGAGTATTTTGACAAGATAGTATGTTTTATAAATGTATTAATGACGTTCTATACACGAACAGTTTTGATAGTCATTAACAGTTTGAGCATTTTTTAAATCAGTCGCACAATTATCGTGCACGTTTCTTTTATATCACCATCTATTAAATTATACTTCTGTCTTGCACTGATATCAACAAATATCCTCCAAATCATTATTCCCCTGAAGTCAAAACCCTTAAATTGTTTTTAATCTTTTGAATAAACTTGATCCATCTCGTAAATCTATTATACGAAAATGTGTTAAATGGTATACTCCTGTTTATTATTCCGAACTTTGATTACATAATATTGTATATCTTTTCGTTACGAATTTCTACAAGGAAATGTCGATTGTTGAGAGAATCGATCACATTTCCGATTAATCTCTGAAGGTCTGTAAAGCATCACACGTTAAAGCCTCATTTCCACTCAAAACCAACGTATATTTCCTAAAATATTTCATAAAATAAAGTTAACCCATACAAAATCAGTGTTCCGTTTAGCAATAGACAAAATTTCACGATGGATGTGGTCTGGTAAAACATAGATTTAACAAGGTACACAATGCTCTTTTATTTTTTTGTGGTACGATATATTCAACACATGTTTAAGTACCAATTAGTGTTCATGTGTCGTATGAATAGATATCGTTGCGGGAAATAAAAATGGAAAATGTTGTACCACAAAAAAATAAAAAAGGGCATTTTGTATTTTGTAAAATCTATGTAACCAGACCAGATCTAGCGTTGAAATTTTGGCTATTGCTATAAGGAACACTGATTGATTATTTATGTGTAAAATTTATTGTACGAAATATTTTACGAAATATTCGTTGATTTTGAGTGTTAATTAGGCTTTAAACTCGTATTTATTTTGACTTTGATTCTTTACCAACATAATTTACATTGCGGATGAGTAATGCTACTCACAGTTATCAATCAAGAGACATTTATAATTTGAATACAATCGAATTTTACCGAGTAATTACAAATACATCTTAGTGAACAAACCCAAATGCATGTCATTTAAATCGACGTCAACTCTGTTCGTTGTATAACAAATACTAATACCATACGCCGTGTTCTCTTTGTGAATCCGTACATAAATGGAGGAATGGAGAATGGAGAAAATAACTTATCAATAGACAGACAGACAGAATGTTTTATTGACGTAAACTTTACAGTTTTTTGTCAATTACAAAATAGTTATACATAGCATAGTGTCAACGTGAG
>VMBQ01007488.1:27078-41392 GCA_007657795.1 Dreissena rostriformis | reverse complement strand
GCATACATGGGTTAAATGCAAAGAACAAGATCTTTACGATAAAAAGGAGTCCACTGTAGTTGTTTATACCTATAGTAGCTGTAATAGACACTTACCAAATATTTGTGCATTCGACTTTCTTTTTCTGGTTTATTTTTAGTTTAGGCTATTGATATGTTTGCGAATTTGAAAATAATTCATACGTTTATCTCTGGTATAACCTATAACTCGTTATATATTTAACAACGTCGTGCTAACGTTCACACACAATACGTTTGGAGTTGCATTTTAACTTGTGAACAACAATCTGAATATTGGATCTAAACCTGACTAGCGGTTGCTTCAAAGTCTTGTTTGAGAAGTGCAAGAATATTTCATTCTTGTAATAATTATTACTTACCAGTGAAGGGCAATTCTGACATTGGCATTGTTTGAACAAGTATAATAACGGGAGTATGTATGTGTGTCGTATGTTTGACCAACAGAACCAATCCGGCCGGGACCATGACCCCACCCCCCAGAAAAAATAAAATACAGTAAAAAAAAAGTGGAATGGGCAAGATAATGATTAACCCGTTCAGTTCCTGGCGTGAAGATCCCGTTTCACTTTACCTTGGTAATGCTTCCTGCGAACGTCGAGTAAGAATGCAGAGTGTAACGACGGATCAAACGTTGGACTTATGTTCTGAATTACTTGCGTTACCACTAGATCACATATCAGCTATTATCATATTAAACTGTAAAACACGTTTGCATAGTTTCAGCATGCAGGGTCCGTTTGCTGCACTCATTTAAGCAAATACTATTTAAGTGTGCATATAAAATCGTAGCAGTATATTGGCTGTCATTCGGAAAAAAGGTTTTTGTAAGAAAAGAGTAACCCTTGATACACGTGAAAATGAAACCCATAATTCATACAAGTGTAATTATGCAAAAAATCAATACTATATTGTTGGTGCACCCCAAGATGAGTCAGTGGGTTTTATTACATATTTTTTAAGAGACTCTGTCTCTCTGACTTACAAATCCTTACTAAGAAAAAAAATGTTATAAAGTTCAATAAACGTCCTTTATTAAGGGAAACAAACTTATTATTAGCATTACAATATATTAATCAGGTCAATGGATTAAACCAGTAGTTACACCAGTTGAAAATAGAACATGCTTCTTCTGTGATAAACTTGAAGATGAATACCATTTTATTATGGGATGCAATTTATATGAAGATTTACGAGATAAATATATACCAAAGTTTTTTCGCAATAGACCATGTATGCATAAGTTCATACAATTACTTCAAACAGCAAACAAAAAAGTACATAGAAACGTTGGCACTTATATATTCTATTCTTTTGAGTTCAGAAAACAGTACTTAGATCAATAACATGCTCAATCACATACTACGGATACACATTTAACACATGTTTATCTGTTTAATAAGTTTGTTGTAAAATATATCCACTTTCTTCTTATAAGTTTTTATCTAACTTTTGTCGTCCTGTTCTTATATATTGAAACGTCTTTTGCACTTTCTCCACCTACATGTTTATTATCATATACTTTGTATGCGCTGTTTTGTAATTTTTGCTTGTAAATATGTTGCCCTCATGGTTGTTTTGACCATTTGGAACTTGTGAAAACAAACTATCAAGCTATAAATNCGTGAAAAAAAAGAGTGACGTCCGTAGTAATTATCTCCCTTGATTGCGTCACTGGCACTCATCCACAATGGTTAAAGTGCGACCACATTTACCTGATTCACGTGCACTCAAGTAGCATACATAACACGTTTGAACACAAAAGTCTTGCATGTTTTTGTTCGTGCACGTGTTTGACGAATTAAATACATGATAACCACAATTCAATGGCGTATTATTTTATATATTTTACTCGATTTTAATACGGAAACTTATATATTCACCGTAACGTTAGTCTAAAATGGTCATGCATACATGTCAGTAACATGGACAGTACATGTTGGTTACTTATACTGTTCTGGGATCCGATCTTTACCTTAATTTACAGTAGTTAAGATCTGGCATAAATAAAATCACAAACTGAAACATCGGTTTAACACTGCATGGCGACACTACCTTATGCAGGTATTATCATTAAACAGGTACTGCTGTCGGTTAGCATAAGCTCTTGTGGTCTTCATTTAAACTGGCAGTATGCAGTGACTGGGTTGGCCTTATGCAAGATATGGTACTTAAGATAAGATATGCTTGCATAATTAAAAATCTACATTTTTTGGTTCGAATAAGACCTGTTCGTTACTAACGCCAATTAAAGAAACAAAACTTCAATTGTGATGAAATTGCTAATAAAGAAGAAATATATAATATATGGAGATTTGCAGGCATGCACGTTTCCAGATTTGGTAGTTGATAGTTCTTCTGTACATAGTAATTGGCAAATGTATGTCTTCATATTTTATAGTTATTCTTTTAGATATTTTGAAGACATAAACTATGATGACATGTTCGTTCCTTCTTCACAGTGGACCAGATTTGGCATAATTAACAAATCTTAAGGTATCTTATTCAATGTGATGCTTGATGTAAATAAGTTTCAGTATGTATACGTTAAAGAGAATTTTCAAAATGGTGAAACAGTAACTAAAGTACTGGAAAAAACGAATGTTAAATGAAATGTTCTTCACAATGAATATCATATAATGTATGAATTTTACAAACTGGTTTTTGATAATATGCGGGTCCTCTGGAGACACCGTTTATGTTGAAGTTTCGAAGTCTCAAATCAGTGTCGCCCCGGAAAGGTGTTTTTTTTCTAAGTGTGTACAATTTGATGGTTTGGACTGCTAAACGCATACATGAACGATTCATTTACTGACATGTTTGTACCAAATGTATGCACTTATTTTTTCAGTAGAAATAACTGGTATCATATTGACTTCTAAAATTATTTACAACGAATCACAGGATGACATAATATATATATATATATATATACATACATATATATATAAAGACACTGACTTTAAGCCTTTTAGCTATGTCCGACTTGATGTAGCACGTGTCTCTTTGTAAAACAATCTACTTAAGTGTGGGTTCTGGAGCTGCTTTAACCGGTTGAAACCCCCAGTGCTTTTGCATTCACCGTTCCAAGGCGGTGACCCCAGTTGTGTTCCTATTTGTGGGTTCTTAATGTACGTGTGTTTTGTCTAGTGCATTTGATATGTGTATCACTGATTGTCTATTGATTATTTGCCATAAATAAAGAACCGGATTGCATAATCAGGTTTATCTTCTGCTGGTGCAGCTTAAGTTTCACTTCATGTGTATTTTTTTAGACGAAACAAGAAAGAACGAGCCGTCTACCTTAAATTCCATGATGTTTCAGCGACTACACAAAATACGTATATTCTTAGATCCGCGTATAGTTTATTTCTTCAACATTCCTCATTCAGAGATAACGCTATTTGCTAGTGTTTTCTCTTCCGGGTTTGTAGCATATCAACATAAGAATGTCGGCACCTGTTGTGACTTATCTTCCACCTGGTAACCTAATCGTGCATTGATAAAGTAGCGGTATTAAACCTTGCTAGGGTTAGGCTCATGTCATAACGAGAAGAGGAAGTCACTAAACACGCCGATGTTGACTTTAGTCTGAATACAGATTGAAACAATAATGGTGAGTGCTTGTATTCTATTATTTTGTTATAAACTATGTATAATATGTATAACTTAATGTATAACTATGTATATTTAACTAAGAACTCGTATATGTTTTGCACGATTTTCGCCAGTTTGTATGACACATCATAGATTGAAAAAAATGACAAATCACACACAGACAAATATTGTTCAAATTTAATATGAATATGAAATATGTGTTATGGACAAAGGTTCTTTATTTGACGTTCGTTTAATGCATACGTTGTCGAGTTAATCTCAAACTCCCAGATTTCTTAACGCTCAGTATTTCGATTGAAATATTAATTCGGATGTATTACAGGCGTGGCTGTTGCTAGCATTCTCGGTATCCATAGCTACTGTGCGCGCGCAGACATCTTGCCCTAACACCATGGTCTGTAGCTGCACGGATACGAATATTGAGTGCCACGATAGGGGGTTAGTAGCTGTCCCTGTTTTCGCGTCAGATTCGCACTTTACGACACTTCACCTCGACAACAATATGATTGAAACTCTACCCGACGATGCTTTTAAAAATTTGCAAATGCTAAGGATAATTATTCTGAAGAATAATAGGATTAATACCGTCAGTCGCAACGCGTTTCGTGGTGTTGAAGCTGCAATCTTGCACCTGGACCTAGCGCAAAACAACCTTACTGCATTTCCAATTGCGGCGGGGACACTTGAAAATCTAATGCGTATCGACGTCTCCAACAATCCAATTGATGAAAGCCACTTCGATGAGCATACGATGTACGAACTAGGAGACAAGCTGACCCGTTTGGATTTTGGTTCAGACGATCTCCATCAGTGGCCCGTTACTTTGCGACATCTGCAAGCTCTCGAAGTTCTTAACGTTACGGGAGGGTCTTTTTATACGCTGCCTCCAACAGCGTTTCATGGTTTTGAAGGGACGCTCAAAACACTATCCATACAACACACACAGCTGATTGCGATTCCATTTGCCCTGTCAAAGCTCCGTTTTCTTGACCACCTCTACTTCGACCACAATCATGCTATCGGTGACTCCGGCATTCTTATAACCTCTTTGAGCATCGACACCCTCACAAATCTTCAAGTCGTGTCCCTTGTTGACGACAACCTCACATACTTCCCTTCCCTTTTGCGGTTCCTTCGCAACGTTCACACCCTTATCCTGGATTCCAACAGGCTGGCCTTTGTAAGTGATTCATCGGTAGCGGTGGCTGCTGGAACCCCAATAAGCACCCTGAGTCTACGCAATTGCTCGTTGTCCCGAGTACCAGGCGCTTTTTCAAAGTTGACAAACTTAACTAAACTGGACCTCACTGACAACCAAATTCGCAGCTTTGAAAACAGTGATTTTCAAAATATGGGAAGGCTTTCAACTTTGATCGTCGCAAGGAACCCTTTGGAATTCATCGCCAACGAAACGTTTAAGGACCTAAGGTGTCTACAACAGCTTGACATCATGGAGTCAAACATCAAGACAATGCCGGAAGCAATCCGATTTCTGCGAAACCTTACTACCCTTACGCTGCCATTGGACAAGATAGAATGCACATGCAACATTGTCTGGCTGAAACAGTTCATGGAGGTCTGCAACACTAACCTGAAGATTGCCGGGTCCTGCGAGACCATAGATTCTGGCGTGGCTGACTATTTGAGGGCACACATCCCCAACTGCCCTAACTACGCCAGTCAAACCCAGTGTGTTAGCTCCACGTGTACCTAGAGATTGCGCCTCTATGCCGCAGTTGCATCAAGCCACGCTTCAGAACTTAATAACATTCTAATATTGAATTCAAGCGTAGCATGTACTATATGTTTGCATACAAAACTGTATTTTGTGCGATTTGTTATTTTTTAACCAAAATTATTTTTTGACCAAATGCAATACGACCGTTCGTTGTATAATTAAAAGCATCTTCTATATGTTACTACCTTATAATCCACGCAAATACGAGGTGATGATTTTCAAAACACAGCCTTGAAATTGGTTTTATAAGAAGTGTAGCAAAGTCCAAAAATACTTGTACAACGTTGCAATCAACACTGTGCAATATCATGTCGTATACAAAGACTTCACATTACATAAATATTACATAACCAGTTTAATATCAAATTCATTTAGTTTTAGCATCATTAGTTAGATCTGTTTTAGCATCAGTAGTTAGATCTGTTTTAGCATCAGTAGTTAGATCTGTTTTAGCATCAGTAGTTAGATCTGTTTTAGCATCAGTAGTTAGATCTGTTTTAGCATCAGTAGTTAGATCTGTTTTAGCATCAGTAGTTAGGTCTGTTTTAGCATGAGTAGTTAGATCTGTTTTAGCATCAGTAGTTAGATCTGTTTTAGCATCAGTAATTAGATCTGTTTTAGCATCAGTAGTAAGATCTGTTTTAGCATCAGTAATTAGATCTGTTTTAGCATCAGTAGTAAGATTTGTTTTAGCATGAGTAGTTAGATCTGTTTTATCATCAGTAGTTAGATCTTTTTTAGCATGAGTAGTTAGAGCTGTTTTAGCATCAGTAGTTAGATCTGTTTTAGCATCAGTAGTTAGATCTGTTTTAGCATCAGTAGTTAGATCTGTTGAAGCATCAGTAGTTAGATATGTTTTTGCATCAGTAGTTAGATCTGTTTTAGCATCAGTAGTTAGATCTGTTTTAGCATCAGTAGTAAAATCTGTTGAAGCATCAGTAGTTAGATCTGTTTTAACATCAGTAGTTAGATCTGTTTAAGCATCAGTAGTTAGATCTGTTGAAGCATCAGTAGTTAGATCTGTTTTAGCATGAGTAGTTAGATCTGTTTAAGCATCAGTAGTTAGATCTGTTTTAGCATCAGTAGTTAGATCTGCGTTTAATCAAACTCAAGACGTTTGACTTCTGGTAGAAACATTGTTGCACATTCATTTTATATTATTTTGCATAATCATCCATACCTTTTTTATAATAATAATATTTGTACTGTTAGTATTTACATAATATAATACCGAGGGTACTAAGGATTGCGCGTAATTCTAATAACAATTCGCTGACAATTGCCATCAGGAGAAATTAAAGGACATTTATAATTATTTAATGACTTCCGATAAGTATAAATGTCATTCACATTACTTACGCACGTTTCGAGTACTTTAAGTTTTTTGGATGGAAAGACAGAAAGGACGAATAGTGGCGGAAATTAGTTATGAGATAAATGGCAAATATAAAGTGCATTTGTATACCAAAGTTCATAATCATATATCATGTACATTTTTGGCTTTACAAATAGAAAGTACTTTTCCTATTTTTAGAAAAAGTGATCTGACCTTCGATCTCTGTAAAAGAAAAGTAGTGCATTATCACCACTTCGCCGAATATAAATATACCAAGTTATATCAGAGAAGATTCATACGTTTTTGAGAAATCGTTGGATCCAGATTTGCGAACGGACTGACTGACAGACATACGGACGGACGGACCGGTGGATAGACAGAAGTCGAACTCCTTTCCGGTACAAAACCGATGTGGGACTAAGAAAGTGAATGCTTGTTTATGTGCAATTTCAAATTTCAAGCTGCTTTAATCACAGAGTGTTTAACACATTGCTGGGAAAGTCAAATAATCAGCGCAGATACAATCAGTATACGCGATCAATAAAGGGTATTTATTTTTTGTTAACTGCAAACCGATATATACACGTGCACATTTGATATGTGTTATACATGTAAAGACATTTATATTAAAGTGTCACATATACTGCCAGTGTAATTGATGAATTAATATAACATAATCAGCAATAAGACTTTATTATAACGTTATCTTTACCTGCCCTTAGCTTAAACAAACGAGTAAACATTTTTTTTTTGTTTACGGAATTTGGTTTCATCGATACAATTCTAGATTCCAGTGAAAGTATATCAAACATATAATACGCCGTTCGGTTGCGAATCTTATAACTTTCAATTAGTATTAAGTAACTAAATTGGAAATTGGAAATTGACCTAAATAATGTAATTGAACGTCAATATACCCTGATAAGACCCATATTTTATGTAAGGTATACTATAACCTTTTATTACGCATTGTTATGTGCCGAAGGTGGTAGGCATATAAGTGGTGGATAATAAATAAAAAAATATTATTTCTGTTAAAACTGTATGATATTATATACAGCTATAAGGCTCTGCAGATAATCAAACACGACACTTATTAAATTGATTTTTTTTCGGGGCTACTTTATCGTTTAATTATCATTTTCTCTATTTTCCTAACCAACGAACTTTATATATATACCTACATAATCGCCATTATAAAAACAAGTTAAACCATGGTACATGTACTTTAGTTGTATTTAATTTGCCCTAGTAATCAGAACAATGAGTAAAAGTGCTCAGAAAACCTTTCTATTTCCCCAGATAACACAACAGAGAGTATATGATGCAGACTGAAGAAGAAATTAACTGACTCCACCTTCAGAGTATGGTGTGCCCGAAGACTGATAATTCTTATACGAAATTCAAATGTTAAGGTTTAGGAGATTAAGTCAGTTGATTGCTATGTAAAAAAGGTTTTATGTGATTAAATGTTATATTAAGTGCAACTTGTATACATAATTTACCCTCCAAAATGCGAACGTTGAAAAAAAAAAGAACTTCTTCGAGACCTCTTAACAACTTGTTCCAACGCATAAATAATGCCAAAGAGGTTTATTTTCTCTAATGGTATTATATAGTGTCAATGCTATGCTATTAATATACAAACATCTTCATAGTTATGAGTAAAATTATTGTTTTCAATAGGTAGCGTGTTTTCAAGCTGACTTCTTGTCGCGAAACGCCATTATACGTTTTATTTCAATCTTACGTTTTCCAAATCTTTATTTCAGGCTTATATAACTTCACTGTCTTTCTTGAAATAGATCATATTTATGAAAATAGTTCATGAATAGTTTACCAAACGCAATTATATTAATTTAATGACAGCAGTTATATTACTATCAGGTGTCTTATATGTACATGTGCTAACTTATTTACAGGCAAAAGCATATTTCATAACCATTTATGGTAATATATAAATAAATATCAGGACAGTATTATGTGTACAACACCATTTAAATGTTTTCAAAAAAGTACTTCAGTCGAACACTTAAATCTAATTTATTTCTTTATGAAAAACAATGCTTGTAACATCATTCAAGCTGTTAAATCTGATATCATAAAATTGCGTGCTTTTGTGGTATTTTCTTTAGCCAAAGGAATTCAAGGCTGGCTATGTCGATGTGGCGTAGTGGTGTCCACCTAGCGGCGGTGAGGCCTCGGGTTCCCTAAAGTGGGAGCGTACTTTAAATACCCTAAAGACACCAAGCACTGGTCTTACCCATGAAAAAGACTCCAGCATGTCGCAATAAGCCTCAAGCTTTCTATGCAATCGAGCTACAATAAATAGGTTTCAACTAAAGCTGGCTAAGACTTTTGATTACAGCATAAAAATAGAGCAGGGTGCGCAATTCATTATACTATACATAACTTCATACAATGCAGTAAGATTATTCAAAATACTTTACGTGTATGTGTACATTTGAAACACATAGTTTCTGGATTTTCAACATAGTCGGCCGTCAATAATCACTATCAGGTCATTATAATATTCTGCTTAATATGCTGGGAGGGAGTGACCGCTTTGCTAATTGAACAGTTTTGATAACAACAGACATGAATCGAACCTGTTTGCGACACTGTACACATAAGAAACGTCCAGTTTGGATTCAACTCGGTGAATTGGTTGTAGTTTATCCTATACTAGGATGACACCATCGGATGTCCAGGTGCCGCATATCTTGTTGGATTTGAGAACGCCTGTAGCTTGGCGATATACATGCACCTTGCCCCTCTGCGCAGTGAGATCCATGTGAAGGAATACACCATTTAAGCGATTGTCCTTAACATATAGATTCTGCCGGGTTCTGTTGCAGGTGAGTTCGATGATAATATGGTCTATTTCTAAATAATAGACCTGTTTATTGTTGGGCCACTCTGCTTGGCTGGTATGGTCAGTTTTCTTATTGTTGGTGTTGTGTAACCGTATGTTAAAGAAGCGAATTTTACAACATTTAATTTTTTTCTCACCATTATCTTAGAAAGCGAAAGGTTGAAATTTTTATCTTGTTAATTATTTCTAATGTAATCAAGTAAACGTTCATTAAATCGGTAAAATAAAGTTAGTGGCAGGAAGTTAAAGTGTCTTTCTTTGTAATTCTTATGGTTTTTTATGATTGATGTTGTATTTACGGGGCTGTATTTGATGGATTTTCTGTAGAGTGGATTCGATGCTTGGGAAAAAGGGGCACGGTCACATGGCGTCGGACCTAAGCAATAGTCTTAAGAGCAAAACTCAATTCAAGCGTTATGAGAAAACGTAGTTTATATGTATTCATGTATTCAGGGAAATAACCATATAAGAATATGTTATGAAAAAAGTCTTCATGGTTGCCTTAGTGGCAGTAAGAGGGTATAGTTCAAGCTAAATAAATAAATTCACGTGGCTTGTTATTTTAATTTCTTCCTGCTGGGTAGCACAAACATATATTAAGCTGTATTATTCAATTTCTGGAGAGTGGTTGCTTCAGTTTTAATTAGGGGGGCAATATGTTCAGGTTTATCAGGGTAAAAACTCCACTTTCAATGAATGTTGGTCTTTTATGTAGCAATAGTAAAAGATACTTTAAGTAATACTTACTCAATGCGAAGATAGTCGGTACTTGGTGCAGTTAAAAGGTTGTCTTATGGCGCATTTTTTTATAGTTACCAAGCCAGTTTATAAGGTCAGTTATTACTTCATATGTAGTAAATCCAGACTGTTTTCGGTATTAACTTGTATCTTTCTTGTTGAATTTATTACATACATGGAAACACGCAACCGAAAAAGGCGCCGTTCTTCACGAGACACTCAACAGCAGCCCAGCCAACAACCATGCCAGTTGCCTTCCCCCCAACAGCCCGGACAGGTGCCACCAGCTGAACAGCCCGGCCACATTCATCCCACTACCAACCATCGACCCGGCCAGCTGTCGCAAAACCAACAGCCCAGTCAGATGGCCCCCTTACCAGCAGATGCAGCCTGCAGCAAGCCAGCCAGATATGGCTGTTCAATCAGGTAATAGTTTTGACGAGCATAATTTTTACCCATGCATGCTTCCTAGTTTTCAGTCGGCTTTAGGGGATCATGTTCCTCAGTCAATTAAAGAAAAAACAATATCAGGCCAATATGTAGATCTGGCAAGTTTGTTGGAGGCCCCTGTAGTTTCAGAAGATATAGGAAAACATTTGATGTTGAGCAATTCGGGTGAATTGGTGTTAAAGCCAAATATGAAACACAAAATTGTTGATATAGCCAAATGGACTGATGCATTTCTCATTTTCTCAAGCATCTATTTAAGTGCTCATCCTGTCAAAATGCAAGATTTTCAAGTATATGCATACTGTAAGGCTGGGGGCAGCAAGACACACTGATGGTTGGAGTTCTTACGATCAACAGTTTAGGCTGAGAATGGGTAATTACCCAGCGAACTCGTAGGCTATGATTGATATGGAGCTTTGGCTGTTGTGTATGGGGCCTCCAAGGCAGCCAGTTGTTACAGGGATTGTTGTAAAAAAAATGCTACGATTTCAATTATAGCACATGCTTACGGTCAATTTGCACTTACAAACATGCTTGTCTGATTTGTGGTTCCGACCATGCTTCCAGGGTATGTCAGCTCAGGCCTCGCAACACCAGTTCCTTGGGAGGAGGGTCTGGCAGGGGGCTGTCACCCAAACCACGTACAGGCCTACACATTCCGGCCTACGGGCCCAATTCAGGGGCTCCGGGGCTCATATATCAGATACTAATACTTCACTGTGGTCTCTTGGCAAGTCGCCAATAAATTTTGTTAAGATTTCTATATATCTTCAGTTATATCCAAATAAAAAAGTAGCTTCTGTACTCAGTAATGGCTTCAAGCAAGGTTTTAAGCTGGGTTATAAGGGTTCAAATCTAGGTTCTTCATCGAATAATTTGGTTTCAGCAAAAGTGCATTTTTCAGAAGTCCAAAAGAAACTTGACAAAGAGATTTCCTTAGGTAGAATTTCAGGTCCTTTCAAAGTCCTACCAATTTCCAATTTAAAATTAAGTCCATTAGGCATTTTAGAGAAGCCAGACGGGAGTTTGCGGTTAATCACACACCTGTCGTACCCCAATGGTTCAAGTGTCAATGATGGTTTTAGTGTTGAGGACATTTCTGTTAAATACACATCATTTGACAGAGTGGCTGACATGTTATTTAGTTTAGGTACGTCCGCACTTATGACAAAAAGAGATATTAAATCGGCTTTTCGTTTATTGCCTATATACCCAGGGGACTTTCACTTGATGGGTCTTAAGTTCAACAACCATTATTATGTTGACAAATGCTTACCAATGGGTTTATCTATTGCTCCGGCATTGTTTGAATCATTCTCCACTTTTATACATTGGCTGGTAAGTTTCAAAACTGGAATCCAAACTTTAGATCATTATTTGGACGACTTCATCTTTGGAAGTGCAGCAGAGTCGAATAATTGTAACATGCTTGTCTCTCCTTTGAGGAAGTATGTAGTGAAATGGGAGTCCCAGTTGCAGTGGAAAAGTCGGTCGGTCCCACAACAGTACTGACATTTTTAGGTCTGGAATTAGATACTGGCAAAATGACTGTCAGAGTACCTATTGAAAAAGTGGAAGAACTGTTGAAGCTGCTGCACTATTGTCTAGGTAAAAAGAGTATAACATTAAAAGAATTGCAGTCTTTGACTGGGAAGTTGAGTTTTCTGACAGGCCTGTCTGCGAACTGTGTTTTCGGACCCTGTGTTCTATATGTCGATATTGTTTATGCAAATGGTGGCACCTACTGATTTGCAGATGTTCAAAACAATATCGCATGAGGATTCTGCAGGAGTGTCACGAAGACCAGTTGTATGAAAGCAATTACAAATGCTGTACTGATTATGTCGGTATGTGTTTGAGTAAAACTTTGTACCCTAGGGGCGAGTTCATGTAAAGGTTTGAGGAGATTTGTGCTTTCGCTCCAGGGATGATATTTTCTTGTGCAGCTCGTGTATGACACGAGTAGCGTCTTGCTCAACAATTGAGGTGATTTTCTGTTCAAGCAATTTACTAAGGACATCGGCTTTCGTAGCATTATCGCTATCACAGGGGGCTGGAACGGTGTTAGGATAGTACATAAATATTACATGTCTGACAGGGTGACAGTAAGTTTGTCAACTTGTGGAAACACTGTAAACCGAGGCGAAGCCGACGTTGACATTATTTTTCCGAAAGTTGACAAATTTACTGTCACCCTGTCAGACATGTAATATTTATTTTATTATACCGAAAAAACTGTTCAAACATGAACAATTTATATGAACCATGAACAATTTCAATGTGCGGGAACAAACACTGTCACATGACCACAAATGCGAACGACCACGACTATTTTTCGGACAAAACGTCAATCGAAGGTATGTTTTCTTACATTTTCTCCGTTTTAGCAGAACACATGTTACAATGCCTTGGTGCACCGTACGCAGTGGGAAATCTACTTTTCATTGATGAATTGCTCATATTTTTAGGTATAATACTTTCTGAGAACATTCAAAGACAAATATCGAACTCGACGATGTAGACGACCACACATTTTTATTAATACCTGTGTTTGTTGTTAAAGTGATTTAAAATGAAGGTTTTATTATTGTCATTATGCGTAATTTTTTCAAATACGACCAAATATAAGTCTCAATATTATTATTGTATTATTTAGAACGACCGACGACATTTGTTTTGAAATTGGAGAACGACCACACTCGAGTTATAGGCGAACGACCACACACTGTATTCTTGACACATGTATGCATGCAATAAAATTTATATTTCAGATGGATCACTCAAACCCACATATATGCCTCTATTGTGGCAACGTTCTTAAAAGCAAGTCGTCTCTGCGCCAGCATGAGATTAGTCACACAGGGACTGGGAAGGGATATACCTGCTGCGATAAAGTGTACTTCAGCAAGGCGAATCTGAACAGGCACAGGTGCAATAATTTTGTAAATCATATGTTGAATTATGTTTGTCAGAAAGTGTAATTAATACAAAAATATGCTGTTAAGTTCTTCTTTTTAATGTCTATTTAACCCTGATGAAATTTTACAAATTAGAGGTACAAAATCGACACAGCAAAGATGGGTGCTTATCCTATCAAAAATATTGTATTTCATAACTAGTATATCATGTCACATGCAAAAAGTCTTACTTGCTTATGTTTGTAATGGGATCAACATGGGCTTAATAAGCAGCTTGTAGTACTGATAGTTTAAGGCCCAGTATCACTATCACATTTTGCGATGCCGGTGGAGCCCCGTTGCGTGATCCGGGGTCTACCGGGATGAACCGGGACTCCACCGGGAACGTCCGGGATGAACCGGGGACAACCGGCGCGGCACCGTGAACAACCGGGGCAGCACCGTAGCTCCACCGGTATGTCACCGGGGCTCTGCCGGGACGCCACCGGCTTTCACCGGGGGTCCACCGGGACGCTACCGACTACGACCGGGACTCGACCGGGGCACTACCGGCTACGACCGGGACTCACCGGGGCGTCACCGGGATAAACCGTAGCTCTACCGGGGCTGACCGGGCCTCTGCCG
>VMBQ01007488.1:13421-25425 GCA_007657795.1 Dreissena rostriformis | reverse complement strand
TAATTTGCCCGTTCATCAAGTAAATTCATTGCATGTTTTGCTCTGGCATTGTTTTAACGCGCATTACGCAATATGAAGGAACTTGCGAGTAGGACACCAAGATTTGTATAGTGTTTCTATTTCATTGCTGTCAATGTTGTTTTATATCGCGCGATGTTTCTTGATTCAATTTGTATTACTGTTTTATTAGCGTTAACTTTGAGTTTCCATGGGGTAAAATAGTAAGCGAATTCATTTACGCAAACATCAGAGGGAAAATCAAGCTTAAGGTGGAACGCGCATTGCTTTCGATGAAAATTAAATATGCTTGATTTCAACTTATCAGACAGTTATTACTCAGATAAAACACAGACAATGTTCTCTAACATGTTTTTCATACTTTATAGAGGCGTCAAGTACTTCTGACTGATTTCACTATTACAAAAGCCCGATGTAGACCACGCGCGAATAAATACCCGGAAATCATGTACATGGCTTATTTCAATCCATATCTTAAAAGCTCTATTACCAGATTCTAAAACCAGACATGTCCGAAATGTAACCCATAACTACAAAGAACAAAGTTCCGAAAGAAGTATGCGCAACTGCCGCTCATCAACCTGCGCATTTGAGAATACGTTCCCGCTGTGAGGCCGCCAAGAGAGGGGGGGGGGCATTTTCATCTGATACTAGTATTACAAAAATGTGAAAATATGTGTGCAAGTCCCTCTCTTTAAGAACGATAATTTTATGCCTAATAGTCGCTCAATGTACAAAACAAAATAACAATCATACATGAAAACATTTTGCTATGTCGTCACACTTTTTTTCATAGTTTATATTTTTACAATGTTTGAACAATGGGATCACATTTCATTAAAAAGAACACTAATTTAGACGTGCCTCAGTCCCGGTGTTCACATATTGCATACATTTTGTAATTGTGTATATGTACACAAATAACACTATTTATAGAAAAAAGTAAGTAAATTAAAAAAAGAGATTTATTACATAATAATAATTGTTCTCGTCTTATGTCTTTGATCAAAATCATGACAAAATAAAATAAAATTAAAGTCATCATACTGCAAGTCAATTTTACGGTTTGCCTATCACTTAATTCTACGATTATAAGAATTACATCGACCAATGTTTGTTCGTCTCTCTTGTTGGTGGAAGCATTATTTGAAAGGTATTAGAGGTTTTCAATAATATCTCACAACATAATATATAAATAACCGATGATAATGACGATAAGTCAATGATGGATTTGTTAATGATAATTATTTAGATGTTGAAAAGGAGTCGGATGATGATGACGACGATGATGACTATGATGGTGGTGAGGATGACGAGGGTGACGGTGAAGATGGTGATGATGACGAAACAATATGCTGCTGCTGATGATATTGATGGTGACGAAGACGATCATGTTGATGATGATATAAGTTATAATGACCTCGTTGTAATCAGATGACAAGGTTATTCATTTCCGAAAAGCCTAGTGGATATAATACGCCTATTATTAATATTCCAAAGTTTGATTCGTTTCATTACTAACAAGTGTTGAACATTTCGGGTTATCTGCGGGTCGAAGTATTGATTAATATTCATCAATTGAATATATATTTTTTAAGAATAAGAATTTGAGTACATGTACATTTTTTTATTGTTCATTTCATTCCAAGCAATTTTAAAATGTAACATTCACAAAACAAAAAAGTTCTTCATAGTGCCAAATTATCGTAACAAATTTTGGTGTGATATAATTCAATATAAATCTTCCATGTATTGTAATGTCTCTTCCAAGTGCAATTCTTCACTTATCGTGCAAACGTTCCTCATATGGCGAGACGCGCGAAATGACGTCACAACGACGAAGCACGGCTGCGTATCCTGCTATCGTACGTCTCGTTTCATTCCACTACCCAAATCCAATCTCAATCGGCATCAAATGTAAGACTGTTCTTGTCTCATATTTCATCTGACTACATGTCTAGATTCTGGCGTCTTCAAATCCCGTCTGCGGCTGGTTGGCATAGGTCACGTTGTGATGATGATCGTCCAGGCATATGCGCAACTTTCTACGAAACCCCTTCGCAAACATGGCGCCACTTTCAATGTAGGAAAGCGTTGTGAAAGGGAGCGAATCAATCTTCCTCGCCCTCGTACTCCTCGTTTGACTCAACGTGTTTATGACGCATCAGGAATCTGACGTCATGACGTAACATGCTGATGACTTCTGCTCGCATATACACGTATTCGTAATACATCGAGCGAACGCTCTCCAGTGCCGACATCTTGATTTCCAGATTATACACGAAGCACTGATTGTCGTCCCTTTTGGCGGCCTCAAAGCGACGTCTCATGTCTTTAATACGCTTGTCGATGAGCGACAGTTGTGCACACGCCTTCCGGAACCTGTGTTGCGTTTCTCTGAGCTCCCGCTGAATTTCCCGGTAAAGATGGCTACTAGCATTGGAGCAGGCCTTTCTAGAAGAGTGTTCAAATATCGTCCCTGACATTTCCGTATGCGCAGTGAGATGTGCTGAAAACGTAGGTAAGTAGCGGGGTAAGTGGTGTTGCTTTGGTGTGAAGTATGCCATGTTTTATATCTTGGTTGAACATCGTTCACAGCTTGGACTTGTGTAGTAGTGATAACAGTCAGAGCGTGACACCTCCGGAACGCGTGACAAACATGCGCGCATTTATTATGTTCAATATACATGTATTGTGTGAGTGAATGTTGTCTGATCACACATTTAATCCTTACGATTTTGTACATTTGCATAGTAGATGTCGTTACTGTAGGAAGTTTCCGTACTGTGAAATTTCCAACGCTAAACCCTTAAACAGAAATGATGCATTTGTCATTTACTCGCAAGAATATAGGATTAACATACATCGAATAAACATTATAACGAACTATGCAAGCAATATCGAACAAACTGATGGACAAAGCATATAGAGGAAAGGAAGATCAGTTGTCTTTTTACAAATAAAACACAGCAAAGTGCAATGTAATTAAGCAGCATGAATGTACTGGCGGATATTCCCTTCCATATAAACACACATTCTCTACATACGCGTTTACATATACTCGAAGGTTGAGTTTTAGTTTAACTTGCGATTGAAAAATCATTAATTTAATTATAAAAGATCTGAAGTATTTGCCCGATCATCAAGTTAATTCATCGCCTTTTAAGCGCTGGCATCGTTTAAACGCGCATTGCGCAATATGCCGCAACTTGCGAATATGACGACAAAATATTAATATTGTTTATACAGTTGTATTTCATTGTTGTCGGTGTTGAATTACATCGTGTGATGTTTCTTGTTTCAATTATTATTACTGTTTTACTGACGTTTACTTTGAGTTTCCATTGGGTACAGTATTCAAAAAATGCATTTAAGCAAACAAACCATATGGAAATTTAAGCTGGAGATGGAACGCGAAAAGCTTTTGATAACAATTAAAGATGTTTGAATTCAATTAATCAGGTGGTGATTACTCTGATAAAACATTGACAACGTTCGCTAACGTGTTTATCACACGTTATCGATGCGTCAAGTACGTCTGATTGACATAACTATGACAGATTCCGAGATATAAACGAAACCACGCTCCAATTAATACCAGGAAATCATGTACAGGGCTCATTTCCATCCACACTTAAATTCAATATTACCAGATTCTAAAACCAGACATGTCCGAAATGATAAATGAACCCCTAAATGAAAAAAAAAGTTCCGGAAGTATGCACAACTATCGCTCATCAACATGCGCAATAAAAAAATGAGTGTCGCTTTACGACCACCAAGAGTGGGGGGCACAAATTTTAATCGTATAAATAACAAAATGCGAAAATATGTGTATGTAAAAAAGTCTCTCCCTTTCAGAACGATAATCTATAATGTTCCATAGACATGTCAAATCAAACCTAACCGTTACTGCATCCAAATGAACATCAGCTGAAATTGGACTTAATAAGATACAAGATTGTACATAATAACAGAGACAGGAATTTGACATGTCAAAACCCGTTGACTGTGTGCTGTGTTGCTCACTTTACAAAAACGCATTAAAAAATCATACGTGAAAATATTTTGCTATGTAAGAACTTTTTTCATAATTCATATTTTTACATGTTTGCACAATAGGGTCACATTTCATTAAAAGAAAAACACCTATGTCCACATGTTTCAGTCCCATTGTTCACATATTGCATCAATTTGTAATTTTGTATATGTACACAAATAAAACTATTCATATAAAAAGTAAGTTACTTAAAAAATAGAGATTTATTACATAATAATCGTTCTCGTCTAATGTGTCTGTTCGTCTCGCTTTTTGGCAGAAGCATTATTTGAAAGGTATGAGAGATTTGCAATAATATATCACATAATAATATCTAAATAATCGATGATAATGACGATGATGACAAGTCAATAATGGTTTTGTTGATGATAATTATTTAGATGTTAAAAAAATGAGTGGTATGATGATGACGACGATGATTATGATGGTGGTGAGGATGACGAAGGTGATGGTGAAGATGGTGACGATGATGAAAAAGATATGCTGCTGCTGTTTCCGCTGCTGATGATGATGACGACGACGACAATGATGTTGCTGATGATGATGACGTAAGTTATCATGCCCGCGTCGTAACCAGATGACATGGTTATCCATTGCCGAAAAGCCTAGTGGATATACTACGTCTATTATTATTCCAAAGCATGACTCATTTCATTACAACAAAGTGTTGAACAGTTCGGGTTATCAGCGGGTCAAAGTATTGATTAATATTCATCGATTGAATATATTTTCTTACGAATAAGAAGTTGAGAACATTGTTTATAAGACTCTTATTGTTTCATTTCATTCCAAGCAATGGCATTATTCATTTATCGTTGATACGTTCCTCATAAAATCTCAATACAAGTATTTAATTGTAACGGTGTGATGTTTTTTTTTTTTTGTAGAAACATTATGTGGTGTTCTACCTAGGATGGTTTTTGTATCGTCTTAAAGAGTGCGTCGAAGAAAAGTGTCCTCAAGCAATTTGGCATGTCGATGGGAACCATAAGCTTATAAGGTGTGCTTCTTGACAATTAACACACTTGAATAGAATCAGGAGCAAGCAACAAACCATGTTTTTTCAGTTAAATGTCATCCCCGACTGAAGGAAATGTGCATCTATCTATCCATCCTTCTGACTCACTTTTGCGCCATATAGTGGTTGTCATTTTCTTTTAAGTTTCGGTAGCAATCCATATATGAATAAGGTTGTTATGCATACAAAGTGTCACTTTATAACAGGAGATTTCTCCAAAAGTATTTGTTAATTAGATCTATTGAAACTTAAAATTATGTTTACATAACAGATCAGAACTTTTATTTTCACCCAAGTATATAACATATATAATATTATATACATACCTTAATAGGGGCATAATTCATACCGAACATCATAATTAACACATATGTAGCAACTATATATGACCTAGTATTGCGTTCAAATGGTCAAATGGCCTTAATCATCAATATATATATACAGACTTATTATATATCATTTAAAAATGTAAAAATACGTTTTATCAGATTCGATAAAAAGATAACAGTAATCAATCCAGCACGTTTCTAAAACAAAATCTGGAAATTTATCTTTATCTGATACGCGCATTTGAACATTCATGATTGATATTTTTAAGAGGAATTAACGATGTTTTAATTCAATTAATCAGGCGGTGATTACTCTGATAAAACACTGACAATGTTCGCTTACGTGTTTATCACACGTTATCGATGCGTCAAGTACGTTTGATTGACATGACTATGACAGAGCCCGAGGTGTGAACGAGGACCACGCGCCAATATATACCGGGACATCATGAACAGAGGTCATATCTAACAACATCTACAGAGCACCACTAGCCGATTTTAAAATCAGCCATGTCAGTTGTGATTTCTCAAAACACAACTACCAGAAATGCGTCCAACAATCATTTGGTCCGCGAGACTCAACGAGAACTCACACAAACAGTTACCAAGTTCCGAAAGGCTTGTGCACAACTGTCGCTCATCGACAAGCGTCTCAAAGACATGAGTCGCCGACGTGAGGCCGCCAAGAGAGACGGCAATCAGTGCTTCGTGTATAATCTGCGAATCAAAATGTCGGCACTGGAGTGCGTGCGCTCGATGTACTACGAATACGTGTATATGCGAGCAGAAGACATCATCATGCTACGTCATGACGTCAGATTCCTTGTGCGTCATAAGCAAGTGGAGTCAGCTGAGAAATACGAGAGCGAGGAAGAGTGATTCTCATCCTTATCCAAGGTTTGACTTCGTTTAAAGTAGCCTCAACTTTGCGAAGGTTTCAGAAATATTCACATATACAAGGGCGATCTTCTTCGCCACCATGAAATGTGACGGCCCGCCACAGATACACGACGGGATCGAAAGACGCCATAATCCAGACATGGAGTAAGCTGGAATACATGTATGTGGCTGGAACGGGTCTCAATCTATTGTCGATAGACGTCAGTGTTTGTGAAAAAAAAACACCAGACATGTTTTTTCAACAAACGAAACCGTGTTACGTCGTCTTGACGTCATATTGCTGATATTCAGTCATACAAAGAAGAGTGAGCTGCTAATAAAGAACTTCATTGTATGGAATGAAATAAAACAATAAAAGTATTGAATGTTCCACTTGTCATTATCTTAAATTTGTTATAATCAGCCGATACAATATTCCAAACTGTTTTTTTTTTCTCAGATTTATTATTCGACTAAGGCCATAAAGGGGATCCAGGAAATATTTTATTAAGCGGAATATTTTATGTCTCGTAAGTATAAGGTGCGCACGCGACAATTATAGGTTACAGGATACTAAATATTGTTGGCGTTAAATGCTATACTCTCTAAAACAAAAAAACAGCATTTATTTGAAGACACCATTCTCTGTATGGGCACTTGCCATGAGTTTATTTTTGAATATTTATGTGTGCATGTGGTAGGAAAAACAGTGTTGTGTACCACAAATTCACTGTTTTGCTTAAAGGTTGGAGATTACATGATACTTTGACAGTTGACGGAAAACCCTCATCAACTGGAGAGAAGCGGTAAAAAGATGTCCGTAAAACATTAACCGTTGATTCGCGTCGAGTTCTTTCTTAGATTCCACAGGGCCTATCTTTTTAATTGTCTAAATCAATTCGACATGGGATGCCCTTTAAGAAAAGCTATTGTCGTGAGGGTCTCTATGCCAAGTCAGCCATGGCGTGCTCACGCAATAGTTATTGCGTAACAACTATCTTTGTGCACGCCAAAGTATCGCGGTGTGGAACAGACGTGACGGGAAAACGAAAGAAACAACAACAACGACAGATAGCACGGCTCAGGCGCGATGGTTGACGGTATTTGGATTTCTCTAAAAACACAAAAAAAATCAATGGCGCTCTCACTACGCCGCATGAACGACCTTTTCTAAAAACTGTTTGTTTGGTCGTATACCGGACAATAAAGGGATGTAATTTGCAAGATTGGTCAACTTGTTTTCGAAAAGTCCTATAATGTCGCCTTTGTCGGTTACGTTTCTGCTACAGATGTAGCGAATGTCCATTTTTGCAAACGTAGAGGGACTGTCACAGTTTCGAAATATACCTCATGAAATTGTCGTTTTTCGTGAAAATAAACTCCGTTTTTTTTTCTCGATAAAATGGAGTCGCGATGATTACTTCTTGCTATGCATAGCTCGCACCGCACACATGAGTAGTTAATTAGTATTACTCTTTAAAGCAACTTCATGTGAAATATAAACAGTCAGTCACAGTTCAAGGAATAGTTCCGTCAAATGTATCACCAATATTGTGTTTGATGTTTATACATAAATAATTATACATCGAATTGGGCTCTTCTTTGCTCAACGATTTCAGTGTTTTCAGTACATTATGGTCACACGGAATGTCTTTTATAACGTACATGTACAATTATGTTGCAGTAATTATCATTTGTGAACTGACTCAATTAACGTAAAAAATATATCAAAACTAGCCATACTGAAAATATGAATATGTACTTAGTATTCTAAACTTTATAATGTTGATGCAGATAACGTTGAAAAGTTGTTGAATTCGTCATGTTTCGATGCTAATTTTACCAAGTTGATATTGGGTGTTTTTTCGCACCAGTGTGCTATTCCCTTTTATATACTTGTATATCAATCGTTGGTGTTATATTATTCAAGGTTATTCTTCTATCTGTTTTTTTCCCCCCGATAACGTAATACAACGTTTTATCAGCTTTGATCCTCTTCAAAAGAAATATCGATAAATCAGTAAGCAATCCAGCACGTTTCTAAAAAATAATCTGGAAATTTATCAGGTATGCGCATTTGAATGTTCATGATAGACTTGTTTTTGAATATTAACGATGTTTGAATTCAATTTATGAGGCGTTGATTACTCTAATAAATCACTGACAATGTTCGCTTACGTGTTTATCACACGTTATCGATGCGTCAAGTACGTCTAATTGACATCATTATGACAGAGCCCGAGGTGTGAACGAACACCATCGCGAATATATATCGGGACATCATGAACTGGTACATATCTAACAACATCTACAAAGCAATATAAGCCGATTATAAAACCAGGCATAACAGGTGTGATTTCTGAAATGACAACCACAGAAATTTGGGCAGCAATAGTTTGTTCCTCGAGACTCAACGAGAACTCTCAGAAACAGTTACCAAGTCCCGGAAGGCGTGTGCACAACTGTCGCTCATCGACAAGCGCCTTAAAGACATGAGTCGCCGCTTTTTGGCCGCCAAGAGAGACGGCAATCATCGCTTCGTGTATAATCTGCAAATCAAGATGTCGGCACTGGAGAGCGTTCGCTCGCTGTACTACGATTTACGTGTATATGCGAGCAGAAGACATCAACATGCTACGGCACGAGGTCAGATTTCTGATGCGTAATAAAAACGTGAAGTCAGACGAGGAATACGAGAGCGAGGAAGATTGATTCGCTCCCTTTCGCAACGCTTGACTCCGCTTTAAAGAAGCCACAACTTTGAGAAGGCTTGGAAATATTCACATATACTATGGTGATCTTCTGCGCCACCATGAAATGTGACGGCCCACCACAGATGCATGACGGGATCGGAAGACGCCAGAATCCAGACATGGAGTAAAATGGAATATGAAACTGGAAAAGTTTTCAATCTACTGTCCCTGGACGTCAGGGACTTAGAATGAAATTTGACGGGACATGTTTTATAGACAAACGCAACCGCGTTACGTCGTCATGACGTCATATTGCTAATGTTGAGTCATGCGAAGTAGGGTGAGCGGCAAATGAAGAACTGGAATGAAATTAAACAAATAAAAGTCTTAAATGTAACTTGTTATTTTATTATATTTTTTATTTGATATGATACCCCGATAAACTATTCTTAACTGTTTTTTACCAACATGTATTACTACTTTTACTAGACTAAACGACATAAAGGGTATGTCGTAGTCCAGCCGGTGTCATAAATATAACGTAAGGCGTATGTGGCCACATGCTTTTTCATTCATTCCCAAGCTCCAAGCGTACAACAAACTTTGTAGCATAGTCATATAAATACAAGATTGACAGTTGAGAAAACTCTTACCGGACCTAGTATTCAGTATAACACAGTAATGTTCCTTTAATAGTCGTCAATTGCGTGCGCACTCAATACTTATTGCGTATTATTTAATTATTTGTGTGCACGCCGAAGTATCGTAGTATGACAAAAGACGTGACATGAATGCGAAATGGTCGATGTACTACGAATACGTGTATATGCGAGCAGAAGACATCAACATGCTACGTCATGACGTCCGATTCCTGATGCGGCGAAAGCACGTGGGACAAGAAGAGGAATACGAGAGCGAGGAAGATTGATTCGCTCAATTTCATAGCGCTTGACTTCGTTAAAAGAAGCCACAACTTTGCGAAGTTTTCCGAAATTATAACAAACACAAGGGTGATCTTCTTCGCACTTTCAAATGTGTCGGCCCACCACAGATCCATGACAGGATCGGAAGACGCCAGAATTCAGACACGGAGTTAGATGCAATATGCGACTCGTACGGGTTAAAATCTACTGTGCAGAGACGTCACGGTTTGGAAATAAAATTTGACGAGACATTTGTTTTGAACAAACGCAACCGCGTTACGTCGTCTTGACGTCCAATTTGCTCATGATGAGCTATGTGAAGAATGATGCGCGGTTAATGAAAACTGCATTGTATGGAATGACATTAAACAATAAAAGTCTTTAATGTGCCACTTGTTTTTATCTTTAATGTGTTATACTTAGCCGATATAATGTTCTAAACTGTTTTTTACCTACGTGTATCACAAGACTAAAGACCATAACGAGGACACAGGAAATATTTTTATCAATAATTTAACTGTGAAAAGTGAGCTGTTTCTTATGTAATGCAAAAGCGAACAACTACAATGCTTCAGAGCTTGGATTATGATTGATAAATAAATCAAGTGCTGATTACCCAGATAAAACACGGAAAATGTTCGCTAAACACATGATACGAATAAGTTTAACCTGTGCACGCGATTTTATGGACATTAACGTGGTCTGAATTCAAGAACGGCCATCAGGCGTTGAAAACTCAGAGAAAACACTGATAATGTACGCTCACGTGTTTGTCTCGTGTTTTCGAAGCGTCAAGTACACGTTAGCCGTGTCCAACTTGTTGACGCTCTCAAATATTCAGCTCCTTTTTATATGGGTAATATCAGGAGTAGAATTTAGCCCATATAACAAGTATCTCTAAATTATTTGCACGTCTTATAAATAAGACTTACGTCGGCCGGGTCGCTCCGGCTTTTCTTATACGTTTGGTCCGGTCAGTATATCGTTTGTCCGACCCTGAACCTATCTCAA
Organism: Dreissena rostriformis; assembly: GCA_007657795.1. Classification (NCBI taxonomy): domain Eukaryota; kingdom Metazoa; phylum Mollusca; class Bivalvia; order Myida; family Dreissenidae; genus Dreissena; species Dreissena rostriformis. The sequence goes on along the minus strand of VMBQ01007488.1, from coordinate 14,494 downwards.
TAAATGGCGTCGGTGTCGTGACTGCATGCTCTCCCTTGACCTCGTCATCAACACTTACCCTCGAGTTGTAAATGTACTAAATTTAAATTAAATTACCCGTCTTACGCCTTGAAGCGTGTGCATTAAAGTAACAATAAAGGTGACGATCCGTAATTATTTGCCGATTTTTAAATATTTTTTCATATTTTATTTATAAAGGTTATCAAAAAACAATATATATATGCTATTGGACATTACCATAAAAAATTAGCAATACAACTTTTTTGAGCTCAAAATACAGTGTCCTCCAAGTCAATTGTGTTTACAAACAATCAGTTTGTTTACATCGCTGTTTACTTGATCATACCGAGCGATTCCGAGCCGGTTTTCCGATAACAAATTTTGATTGGTCGGCACAAGACATAGTGTATCACGTGAGAAGGTCAAGGGTGAAAGGCCAGACATTCCAAACCAAAATTGCGTCGAGTTCAAAAAGAAGATGTACACTCGCCTGCAAGCATACACACACGGTCGCTAATACATCTATGTTCGACATACACAGTAACAGTAAAACTCTTCAATGGGAGTGCAAATAACAAATATTAAAAACATCAAGCTGTACTTCGATTTACACACATATATATATACATAAACATACAAACACATATATATACATTTTTGCAAGATTACCATAGTGTGAACGTAAGTACAAATTGTGTATAGAGTACATTTGTACCAATGTAGCAAACAACAAGATGCATATTAATTGCTTGTTCTAGGTGGTTTAAAACAAATATAAATCAGGGTGAGTTGTATATAGTAAAAACACTACATGAGTAAATATTGTGCTTGAAATGTATTTGTTTAGTAATACTTTCTTTAAAATAAAGCGTTCTTAATATTAATTATGCCTAATGTGACACAGTAGCTTTTATATAATCACACTTCGTTCAGCGAAATACTGTGGTCAGTGAAGCGTTAATCTCTATCGTGACACAGTAGATTTTATATAATCACACTGTGTTCAGCGAATCACTGTGGTCAGTGAAGCGTTAATCTATATTGAACATAACATAACATACATGTTGTCTTTC